>CAJNSZ010000820.1:32646-47650 GCA_905329745.1 Rotaria sp. Silwood2 | reverse complement strand
GAAAAACCGGGCGGATCTTTACCTTTTTCGAAATTCACTTAACACCTTTTTTTTCTTCCTAAAGTTTTGTTGGAGTTGCCCCCCCCCCCCCCTCCCCACAACAATGCTACATTGAGACATGCAATCCATTAAAACACTGTTTTTATTAATTAATCAATTGTTCTGTTGAATTTGGAGACATGTGGAATTGGTTTTTTATAGCAAAAGTGATATTTTAACAGATTTCATTTTTCACTTTATCCCTGTCACACCCTCAACGTTATATATTAGTACGAAAATAAAAGTGCCTAGAAGACTTTGATAAGTATATGAAATCAACTGAGTTTTTCATACTCATTTCACATATATAATTTTTTTTGTCAAAACTCGGTTTAGTCTCAATTAATCTAAAAAGTATGATTTTTTTATGTGCCGCTCGACCATAACGGCACGCATTAGATGTCTTGATTCAACCTGATATCAAATGTTATTTTGTAGTTCTTTCTTTGCTCTATCAAATAGTGCATAAGAGAAAGCGATTTGCATGAAAAATAAATTCAAGCGTGTCAAATTAATGTTCAATGACAGAATAGAGACATGATTTTTTACAAATGATTTTTCTTTCAAAGTGACCTTCAATATCTAAAATTTTACTCGAATTCTACACTAAATAAACTCGTATAGCTTTTCTATGTCGAATTACTAGTGGACTATCTATGAAAAGTTAATAGTCTACATCCCAATGCTTATATGCCTTCGTTTTCTACTTACTAAAATAAATGCTTGTTGTTGATTATTAAATTGTAAATAAACAGGTGTTGAAATATTTTCTTGTCCATAAATAAGTATTGGCTTCCAATTGAAAACATCTTCACTAAACATTAAATTTAATTTCCATGATGATTCTAAAACAGCTGTATGTTCAAATGAAAGAACAGCTGGTTTAAGTAATGTTATTTCTGATGGACCAATTAATATAACAGGTGATAAACGTGTTTGTCCATTATTTAACATAGGCATATGATTTTCAACATTAATTAATGCAATAAATATTAAATGATCATCATCAAGTAAAACAGCATTTTCAGGAATTATTAATGATACACCTGTATTTGGAATTTCTAACCGACAACCTTTATTATTAAGTATTGATACAGCAAAATAACGTAGATCAGTATGTGCTGGTAATGATTGAAGAATATTTTCATAGATTATATTTAAATGATTTTCATTTGATATTGTTTGACTTGCTAATGATGGATATTTAATATGATTTGATGCATAACTTGTTGTACTTAATGCTATTGGATGATTAGATGATTTAACTGAATAAATTTGTTTATTTAATGGTGATTCATTTAATAAAAGTAATTTTTCTTTTTCTAATCCCGAATCAAAATTTGTTAATGAAACTGAATTATTTTGTGATACACATGATCTTGTTGACGTTGTATCTTGTTGAATTGAATAATAAAATGGATATTCAGTTTTATCACTATGATAAACACCTAGATGACTACTACCATTACTACTTACACCTTTTGATGTTATACAAGTTGATAAGCCTAATAAGAAGAAAAAATAATTAAAACAAAAAAACTTTTTATTTCTTTTCCTCAAAAAAAAAACAAGAATATCGTTATCAAGTAATAATGAGAATGTTTAAATGTTAATTTAGCTTATTATGTATTTAATAATTTAATTTGGTAATGAAATTTATATTGAAAAAGGAAGAATATCCGTGCCCTTCAGCTGCTTCACAATACGAAGTGTTGTCTATCGACAGATTCAATAACCCGATATCTTCTCTACA
Source organism: Rotaria sp. Silwood2 (assembly GCA_905329745.1). Lineage (NCBI taxonomy): Eukaryota > Metazoa > Rotifera > Eurotatoria > Philodinida > Philodinidae > Rotaria > Rotaria sp. Silwood2. The sequence continues at coordinate 45,858 of CAJNSZ010000820.1, read as the reverse complement.
ACAATGACACTAGCTGTGGGAAGAAGGTCGGCCTGACACAAAGTTTTTACGCTCAATTGCTTGAGCTCCTCATACACACTAACTAACCAAAAGAGCAGGTGTATGCCACAACATAGTCAACATGTTATCGGGCAGGTGATCCAAGACAAACAGTCATTAGTGACTTGCCCAAGGTCATTTCATGACTGGTGATATCGAGGTTTGAGTGCAGTGATTTGCAGATACATGGCGAACAACGTAGTCATCAGCCATGGCAACTATTTCTATTGAATTCAAGATAATTGACTAAGGAATTCTGGCAACAAGGTCATCTGTAGCCAAATCATAGATAAATTTTGGATTATAAAAATGTTATAAAAACAACCTTACAGAGTAAATCACAATAGAAAGGTTATACTGCATATTGAATTCTCTTTAACTCTTATATTCTATGCAGAATATACATATCAACTATTGTATGACACAATATCATCATTTTATTTTATTTTATTAATCAATAATGTCGGATATGGCACTAATTTTAGAATCAATATTTTATAACCTTGTGAAGTTTTAAATCGTCCCTTTGGAAGAGATAATCTAAATAAAATACTGTTTAGAACTACAAGTGAATTTTTATTTGAACCTATGACTCAACTTGAAATTAATGGTTGACTTGTATATTATTTTTCACTATAATCCCATATTCTGTTAATACATCATTAACTTTAAGAGTATCGTATTAACATAAAAATGTCATCAACTGTCTGGCGCAAGATTTTATTTGAACTCACTCAACGAATTTCTACTTGCACTGAAGATTTGCATACCTTCCATGAATCACAAAAAGTTCAATTTTACCCTATAGAAATAATAAAAACTTTTGAAATATTTTATGATTTCTACAAAAATTTATTTTAACATATTCTTATTTCAAAGTTTCCATGCAGACTGTATCTGTAATTATACATTAATAGATGCTATTGATGTTTTTTTTCAAAAGACTATCATTTTTTTTTATTGTTTTGCCTTGACTTTTATCGAGCGTAAAAAAAAGAGAGATAAGACTATTTAGATTAAAAAACGATCAAGATAAGATTCTAGTTGAATTTCTTTCATTATTTTGAATATGTAGACATTGATTATTTTCTCCTCGATTGATTATTCTCATTAAATATGACAAAGAGAAGAACAAAAAAAAAAAAAAGAAAAGAATCATCAAAATTCTTTTCAACAATTGTTAACGTATTGAGCAAATTAATACACATGGTGCAGATGATAAGCGTTCCTCCCATTTTCTTTCCTTATTCTTCTCTTTTCATGCATTCATTCTCAGTTCGTTAATCTATCGAGTGGCCCGGCTGACTGACCGCCGGCACAATCACATACGCACACTACAATTATCTCTGCGGTGTTCTTCTGTCCACACACACACGCACAGATTGCTATCTGTCAGTTTGATCTCAATTTCATTGTTTTATTCAAACAATAAGTATGCATAGCATAAAAAAACCTCTTTTCAAGCAATTTGCACTTTTGCCGCTTTATGACTGTATACATGTAAAGTTCAGCTGTTACAGACATACAAATAAAAAGACAAAACTAAAAGACATATTTATTTATAAGTGCACAAATGTCACTTTGTTTGGTCTAGAGTCTTATTAAAGCGGAAGAAGATAATCACATGATGGTTATATAATAATAAACTTACCTTTTTTCTTTGTTGTTATACGTTGTCGACGACGCCAACATATTAAAACGACTGATATTGTTAGTAACAGAAAGATGAGAGCACCGATACCAATCGATGAATAAATGATCACATTAAAAGCAGACGAAGACAAGAGAAGAGAAGTACTACTATTATTAATATTATCTAAATAAAAGAAGAAAAAAAAAACCCGAAATAATCAATGTGCAGACAATAGAATTATTTAAGTGTCGGACATGATGTGACTAGACGCCCGCCTCTTGTTATAATCAAATTGAATGAAATATTTCAAAATGAAAGATCAAGTGTATGGTCATCATCATCATCATCGACTTACTTGAACATAGATTTCCTTTACATGGTTGACTCTCAACTAAATAATCGAGACATGGTTCTTGTAAACATTGTCGTGTACGTATTGATGTACAATCCACTGATCGACAACTAGACCAATCAGTCCAATTTGAATACGTACCTTTAAATTAATACAACAAAAAAAAAAAGGAAATAAAAGAATTTTTACTTTTAAAAATTATCTTTAATTACCATATGATAATGGACGAACAGGAGAAAATAATGATGAAGTTTTATTTAAACACGGTACTAAACAATCACGTTCTTGTATTTGTTCACCATTACAAATCGATTGTTTTTCATCAATTATTGATGGTTTTAAACATGTTCTTATACGTTGTTGACGACCCATTTTACATGGAATTCCTGTACAATCTGTCCATGATGACCAATCAGAAAAAGTATTATCTTAAGAAGAGAATAAAAGAGGAATTTCGAACAAAAATAAAAATTTTATTTTTATTTTTTAAATCAATTAAACCTGTTAGAATAATAACACCTGAAGAAGATTGTGAATCTTTTACACATGCAACTTGACATTCTCGTTCTTGTATTTGATCACCATCACAACTAGGTCGATTTGTAATTGTTGGTGGATTAAGACATGTACGTAATCGTCGTTGACGACCAATACCACATGGTATACCTTTACATTCAGAAAATGGTTGCCATTCAGACCATCCACGATCATCTGTAAAATGAAATTATTATTTATTTTTATATTAAAAAATAAGATTTCAGTTGACTCTTATACCGTGAACAATAAGTTCAGCTGGTTCACTTGAATATGTTCCAGCTATATTTGATGCAACACATGTATAATTACCAGCATCATTTTGTTTTATTTGTGCAATAAGTAAAGAATTTTCACTTGATAATATAAATCTCCCATTACGATTTATTTCAACTGGTTGACCATCTTTTAACCATGTTATCTTAAACAAACAAACAAATTCTTTTTTCTTTTCTTTTCCTCTATCATCTTGTTAAGTATACATCATTTAAATTCTGTGCTTTTCACTTGTTTAAGTATGAATATGACAATGTAATGATTAGTTCATCGAATACTCTGTGCTTTACTTTTGTCTGAGTATATGTGGTAACAGCTGGCAACTAGATGAGATTCTAAGTGAACGAATACAACTGACAGGGATACCGCCCTTCGAGGTGTCGAGTATCTCAACATACTCTGTATATATATATATTCGTTGAATAATCGATCAAGTATACTCTGTTCTTAGAAGACGTGTTATAATAATGAACTGATGGTATTACGACAATATATATGAAAGCAAACTAACTGAATTAACCTCTATATGATGATGATGATCTGTTTATTTATATATAAATGATTATATAATATATCTTACTTTTGGATACGGATTACCGCTTGGTGGACGACAACGTAATTCAGCAGATTTACTAATTACACTATCTGTTCTTAATGGTTCCCATTCAAATATTTTGTCCAAATCTAGACAAAAACAAAAACAAAAATCATTAATACTTTTAAAGTTTGCTTGTTTTTCTTTCTGATTTGTATTTTTGATCTAATTAGAGGATAAGTTGTCTTTACTAATAAATTGCTACCAAAACAAATGTCAAGTTTTTTTTTTTTTATTGACTTAAATAATGATATGATATTAAACTTACAAGCTATTTCAATAGTTGCTGTTCGAGATTTTAATGTTCCACCTGTTGCAGACCATGCTTGACAAAAACATTTATATCCATTAGAATCAAGTTGACTATCAAGTTGTTCAGCTGATATATCAATTGATGTTATGATAGTAATCACACCTTTATCCTATATTAAATAGGTTTTTATTTTTTTGTTATATTATATTTTATAAATCAATCTAAACTTACATTTGTTTCAGTCGATTTTGTATGTTCATGTTCAGGTACCCATTTATTATCACAATTAAAAAATATTTGTCGAGTACGTATTGCTTTACATTCAAGTTTAACAGGACGATTTTCGATTATAAATGAAGATTTTGGTTCAAGAAGAAACTGTGGTTGTTCAACAAATGGTTGCATTTCATAGAAATAATCTCATCTAAAACAACTCACTTCAGACAGTGCCGTCTATATGTATGTACATACGCATGTATACGAATGCTGATGCTCGTTCCTCTGTTTCATTTTTTTTTTACAGAGAAAGAGAATAGAGAAAAAAAGACTACGACAACTCCTCCTCGCTCTCTCTTTTCCTTTACTGAATATCCAAATATCACAAAATGAGTGAACAATTGAGGATTAGACTATGTAATCTTTAATTCAAAAGAAATATACCTACCTGCTCAAGATATCGATCATATTACAGACTATACATACGGATGTCCGTGATCTATCATTGTCAGAAATATATACGTTAAAGATTATTGACTACGTGTCTGCTATTTTAGATGAGTGAATAATTAAGTCTAACTTCGAGAGATATTAACCAGAGATGCCATGCCAGTTGTGTTTACACGCTTGCTTGATTTCTTCTCACATTCTTTCTCCCCCTCTCGCTCTCGCTCTCTCTCTCTCGTTTGCCGACAACTTGTTAATCGACCTACGTATACGACGACTTCAAGGAACATTATTTTTTTCTCTCTTTTCTATTTCTATGATAACGATATCTTGATTAGATAGGTCAACTTTCAATGATTAGTTTTATAATAGGAAAAGTGAAAGGAGGGGAAATATGTATATGCGGCATTTTCCAAGACAAAAAAAAAATGTAACATCAAAGTGTCTAGTTCGAGTCAGATGAATGTTTTTAATTAAAAATAAAAATATGTTCAATTGTGTGCAAACATGAAATTTGATATAAAAAAAAAATATCTAGAAATGATGAACGATGGTATAAACACATTGACTATTGTGCTTATGATCTATTGTTGACAAATGAATAAAGAAAAAAAAAAGAAAGAAAATATAGATGCCTTATGACATCAATATTGTTATGTATGCAGGCATATGCCAGTCTGAATTGAATGTATGCTTACGCATACATTGCTTCCTTTATGCAAGGACGTTTTGGATCATCACACACACCCTTTTCTCTTTTTTTTCTCTCTTCTCCTACACATTCTTCTTCTTGGGGCTTTTTTTCTATATATAAGGATTCACCCCCTCACTTTCTTTGTTAACTCATCGACACTCTACTGATCGTCAATCATGAATGTACACGCAACATTATAGTCAGTGTATACGTGTGTATGTTCACATACTTACAAGGACAAATGAACAATTAACATGACGATAACGATAGATAGATGAACTTGCTTATTAGAATAATCGATGCTGACAACGCATGAACTCTTAGATAGACATAGATTTCCTTGAATAGACAGATACACGATGTTTTTTTTGGTTATATGTCAGTTAAAATAACAATACTATCGCAGCGGGTGTTCTTATTCATCATACAGACATACTTAAGTTTTTTGCTCTGTTCGATATCCGTTTTACTCTCATCTTTTTCCTCTTCATTTCCTCTTGCCGCACGCTCGTCTAAATAAAAAAGAAAAAATGTTCTGACCAAGCGAAACAAAATTGAGGTCTTCATTGTATTAATTTATCATCGAAATACACACTATATTTAACGATAATGGTGTTCGATGACACTGCGTCGTGACAAAAGAGAGAGAAAGATGTAAACGTGCACATGTACAAAATGTATGTATTTGTATATATGCAGTTTATTTCATTAGAAATACGAGTGAGAAAGAAAGAGACATCATTCTTTACCTAACCGTGAAATGTCGAGACTCTCTCACCGTGTATGTTCATATGAGTGTTAATCAGCTGGTTTCTATCCTCACCTGCATAGAAATAAAAGATGAAATCTCTCTCATTTTTTCTTCCTTTTGCAGACAAAAAAGAACTACGTGCTTCTTTTTTATCATCATGTGCGGCACGCGTGTCAATCAAACAAAAAACTTGAACACGCAAAAGCAATGCAAAGTCGATTCCATCTCGAGAGATGTGCTCGACGACTCATCAGGCACGATCATCTCTTATGTACTGTTCAAGTGTCTAGATATATGAGTGTGTGAGCTTCGATTACATCCCTATTTCTACATATCTATATATATAAAGAATAATAAAAAAAGACAATGTGGTACCAATGATATGATGAGACGAAGAGAAGTATTCACATAAAATAGATTAGTACAAAAAAAGACAGATTCATGTAATGTAAAACAGTCAACTATAGAAACATACACACACACACACACATATATACACTAAAAATGAATGAGCAATAGACATTTGAATGAGAACAGTAAATCAACTTGAACATGTGGTATTTGTTAAATCGATCTATCACATTAAATGCGTATCAATTCTCTCATAACGATCGAATAAGAATAAATACAAATATCCTCTAGCGTCAAACGTTTTATCACCTATTACAATCAGTGACTAACCTAATCGGAGAATGATGCTTACTTAAAGATGTATGTATTTGAAGTTTACATAAGACAATCCAACGACCTGTTGATTTTTATTCATATATCTATATATATAGATATATGTATAAAAAAAATACGCTAAAGAATAAAATGATAGATAAATGTATGAGTACAAAGCGTACACTTGTCTCTTTTCGTCTTCTTCTTTTTTCTCTCTCATTTACGTAATAACAATCAAATTTATAACAACTAGTATAAAAAAAAAAAAAAAAAGGGATATTAAATATTAAAGAAAAAAATTGATCAGTAGGTGACGAATTTTAGCGTTAATTTGTCTCTCATCGACATCGTTGCATCACTCACCTGTTTCACATATGACAAGATATCATACAATGATATGAGAAACCATTCAGCTGCTCAATATATATGTATATATGTATGTATAGTGAATAGCTAAAAAGAGAAATAAGATTATGTTCTTTACCACTTGACTTAGCAAACGCATAAGAGAAGAAAAAGACAAGAGACACGGTGCAGTTAATATTATGCATGCTAAGGAAGCAGCAACCGAGATCATTGTCTAATTGAATAGAGAAAAAGAGAGGGTCGATCGAGCCCCAGAGGGATGACACACCGCATGCACATAACAGCCGTTTGCTCGATGAGATCCAATTACATGAATACGGCAATTAACTAGCCTAAAAGTATGAGCCAACTTATACATATATGTATGTAATTCATCAGTTACAAATTTTTCTTATTTCTTATAGCTAACTAGACTATTTTGAAAAGAAGAAAAAATGTAGTGGGAATTGTGTCGTTGTCTAATAGGTCTCTATATTTATGTATATTTAGTTGTTGATGTTGGTTCCGTCGAGACATAACTTAGTGCTGAACAAATTTATGGAAAGAGGAAAAGATGCAGTAATGAATCGATGTACAACAGCAAATCATCATCATCATTAGTTCCATTTAGTCTTTTTCTTATATATGAAAGCTATAAGTAGCTTAGATGCGCCTCAGTGGGATGGGACGTGCTTCAGAATTGTTATTACTACCGATAAGAGTACTATATGAATGAACATTCACTCTCGTCTTAGTGATGTTTATGCAAGAAAACACTCGTCCAGACACAAAGTCAAAAAGATTAGTGTATTATATTATATATATATATATATATATGTGGCAATGCGATCCGATAGCGAAATACTTGACTATAAAAAGTCGTGTGTTTGAACAAAGGCCGATAGAAAGACTACAAAAAAAAAACAAAATGCGTTCAAGGGTAATTGACATTATTGAGTGTGTTTTGTTTTGATTTATCTCTTTATCTCAAATTCATATGTATTGATCGATCGCGTCCTATTCTATTTCACCTTTTGCTCAAGGCTCAATGGGTCAGTTGTATATGTATATGTATATATATATATTTGAAATGAACAGATGACGGGACTGTTCCTTTCACATATACACAATTATCACGAGTTCATAAACAGATAAAGAGTTTGACTGATGCTAACCGACGAAGCAACAATATTAATTTTCTCCCGCGTGTATATTTATCAGAAAAAAGAAAAAAACCTTTAAGCTTGACATTACCATGCTGCTTAGAGATTCTTCCGGTTGTTACTTATTCTCGCGTGCGTGCTATCTTCTGATTACTTTACCGTTGACTTTCATTCTTGTCTTTTCAAGTGAAATTGAATCTCGAGGTGGATGAATACAGTATACATATATGAATAAAAAAAATGAATGAATGAATGATGTAATCTGAGAATAGAAAAAGTAACAGCAAATCTTTTTTTCTAATTACATCATATGCTTGCTTTCTTTATAATGATGAACTGACTATAGTGCTTGGATGATTCAGGGACAATGCTCTTTTTCTTTCATTACTCGAAAGGTCACTAACACAAAAAAGATAATTGTATTGATGGAATCTTTCTCGCCTGACAATAATCTTTATTCCAAAAGATTGGATCAAAGAGGACTATCAGACATAATCTTTTTGATTCGTTACTAATCGATTAAAGTTTTTAGTGAATACTATGAGACAGAAGGCATAGGTTCATATGTTTAATTGTTGAACGAACAATTGATCATAATTTCCCCAAGCGAATATGTGTGTGTAAGTATACAAGTAGAAGAAGTTTAATTGCTTACTGTTATTAGTGCTTTTTCAATGATGAATTTTCACACCGGATAAAACATATACGCACATACACACTTACAAATTACTTTCGATTCAAGGCTGATCATTGTTGATCGATATGAAATTTAAAACGATAGACAAGTGTTCAATAGAACCAGGTGCAAAAGTAATCATACAAATCGATGAGGCTTCACTTACAAGGTCATTAACAAATATGATATGAATGAACGAATGAATGAATGAATGAATTAAATAGTCGTAGATTACTTATTCTTAAAATTAGCAAAACAACAACAAATGAAAGATGATGAGATAATCTTTCTTTTTCCGTATTCAGTTTCCGTCGCTGTCGCATTTGCATTGCGACATATATCTATGCATTAAGTTGCGTCAAGACGAAAGGAAATCAACTCATATTCTCAGCCTATTGATCACACTAAATAGTATGTCGTCAAGACGGAAGACATACTCTGATTGCTATGCAGTCTCGTCATCATTTAGGAATAGTTCAACAATAGAAAGTCTCAGACTAAAAGCGGATGTGTGCAACTAAATTAGATTGCTTCATTGCTCAATTTTCTTCTTTTAAAAACTTCTAACGATGTCCGATGGACAATGACATAAACATAAATGATTAAAGTACATTGTAAGTCATAGAAATAAAAAATTATCATAGTCTTATCACATATACTGAGATTGATAAAATGAGGCAATACATAAACAAACGAGGAGATCTACTTAAATTAACATCAAAACGAAAAAAAAAAAAATTTTGTATATTTGACATGTCAGCTACAAAGCTTTGTAAATATCTAGGATAGTGTTGATCGATCGAAAATCCAGAGAGTACAATTATGCATATGTGAAATCAACAGAAATAATCAGTAAAAAAATGACGATTTAAAACATCTTCTATATCATCCGAACATTTTTATTCCGAGAGTTCATCACACAGCAAATTCTTAGTTTTCATCAAGCTTTCACTCATAATTAATAAGTTTCATTCATTTGATCATTACATTAAAAACTTGTGTTTTTGATTCATGCCTAATAAAAGTTGAATTTTAAGAATGACATGATTTGAACCCTCTATGAAAAAACTACTCAGCATAACATAAGTCATTTTTAATCATGTATACTTTCAGTAAAAAAAAAAGAGAAATTCATTAAAGTCTTTTTCCTTTTTACTTCTTTCTATCTATTGTAATTGTATCGATTCTTGTATGTTTAACGACATGCCTATATGATTTTACGGTTGATTCTTCACGTATTTCATTCGAATTAATTTTTAAGTGAATCTCAGACGATACCAAATAGAAGATCAATTTCAATTTCAATATTAATATTTAATGAATAAGTTAGCTAGTAAAGAAGTCGATCATACTCGTTAGTAATAGCTTAAAACCAATCATTTCTATTTAGCACTATAGCTGCTCAAACAACACTTCTTTGTAGAACAGCTTCGATTACTTCTTTAACTTCACATAATTCAAATGTTTTTCCAATCATGTTTCTATGGATATTGTGTCTGATATATTGATTGTATTTCATTTGCCCAATGAAAATGACTAAAACCACAGCACTAATAACCTCACACCCGATAAATGTATTTTGTTTAATAACTATTGAGGGTTAAATTTTAGTCGATAATATACCCATATATTGCATACATATATTAGAACCTAGTCGCTATAAGATAATTTATTAATTTCACTCGCAAATAAAATGTATATGGACCTCCCACTAGACTAGTAAATTCTTAACGATAAAATTCTAAATACATGGCTAATACATGAGTAGCAGCAGAGTATCAAGCAAAAGATACGGATAATTGTCATGCTGGACTAACTCTTAGCACAGCAACATTATCACTTAATTGTATATTTACTTGATCTACTGTACGGAAAGCTGTATTCAATCTGTATTGATGACCACAATAAATAATAAAATCTTACTTGTCTGAAGAATGTAAAAGTATGATGCTAGGTAGTAACTGAATAGATTATGATTAACCATCTAATAATCGTTCATCGTTATAACTATACGTTAAACTGTGTAGTTTACAACGTGCACACCATGTATTTTTTTAACAATCGTATAGTAATAGCAAAAATAACGTACTTTCAGATATATCTAAAAAATGCTATTACATCACCTTCTTTACATGGTCGATTACCATGAGTGACTGTCATATGAGGCCACAACTAATGTCACTCGATATAATTGGGTAATGAACACTTCTTAGTCGTCCATGAAGTATATGTATATCAGTGCCGCATACTTCAAACATGATGCCTTTTAATAAGATGCTTTCAGTTGGTAATTCAGATATAGGGAATTCTTGTTTTGTTATTAGTCGATGAGGATCTTTCATAAATACAATCTCTATAATTCAAGGTAAATTATATGACATTTGACAATACCTGTACGTAAATTTCATGAACCTCGAGGATCCAATTAGATTTTTTATCATTGTTACTATAATGTCGTTTGACATCAGTATTTTTAAGTGCTTCGAAAAAAGTAAATCGTGATAAAATAAAGCATAAACAATAAAAAACCAGAAGGAATATTGTTGTATTCTGTTGTCTGTATTTATTTTAATAGTATATTTAATATTATCAAATTCTATTTCAATGGCACAGTCAATTATAAAAGTACTATCAACAGTTAAAATGTTGTCTCTGACAAAATGTTTTGTCGCATTAAATCAACGATAAAAGTCTACTTGAAACTGTATACACATAAAAATGGCTGTTATTCAGAAATGAAATTACTGAGATTTCATAGCATTTTAAGATTTAAATCAATCATGAATAAGTCAAGATTTTTTCAGTTTCAATAAGCATTTTGACTCACACTAACAGTTTCATTTGGTAATTTATTATTCTGCTACACATGATATTTAATTTAACAATAACTAATGCATAGAATAGAAGATTTTTCAAAATGAATAGTAAAGTTATTTAAAAGTAACTATTGTTTATTACTTCGATACCTTGGATTGTTTGTATTATGATGTTCTCATCATATAATGAATTTCGAAAGAATACTTATTTTTCTTTTCATTGAACACTCTGCTTTCATTAATTCAAAAGCATCATTTTAAAGTATTGAATGTATTGATGCAGCGGATATCCTTCAAATATTTGTTATTCTTTTTTTCTAAACACAACATTACTGTTTATGATTACAACTATCATTTTATCCTTGGTCAATAGATATGAAATTTGATTAACCGTATGTAACACCTAATCTTTCTGTTTTCTCTTCAGTACATACAATATGAAATAATCATACTATAGACAAATACAAATTAGCAATCAGCTAGAAGAACTTGATAACTGTCATCAGATCTAACAGTAGATTTTTACATTTTTTTCTTTTCGTATGAGATACGCTTGTAGCTAAGTTGTCATTATAATCAGACGTGTTGTGTCAGTTTAGCTGGATAAAAGTGCAAAACAAAACTACTGTTGTTACTCTTTTCTTATTCGACGTCCTCTTTCTTTTGTCAAGATTCAATAGAATAAATCCAACAATTGGATATTTCTACTCCAAGTATATTCACTTATATGTATTTTATGTTGCTAGTCTTAGATGCAAAGTTCTTGTCGATTATGAACTTCATCCTTACAAAGTAACCTATCCAACTGATATCTTGTGTTTTAACCCATATGTCATTCATAAGCTGGACTTATAATTTAGATGAAAATTCTAAAAGCATTTGTGCCCTTTGATGTTTTTCTCGAGTGATGATCATTTTACCGAATTCTCAGCATATTTTAGGATCTGCAAAAAGAACTACAATAAGGAATTCTTGTGTGGAACTCATACTAATAATAGTTCTCCTAGTACTTATTATATCCTGAAAGTTGTACCTCAAACAGATGTCTCTTCTCCGAGATAACATGTTTGAAAAAAATCCTTACATTCTAATAAAAGCTCCAAAAATAATCCATCTTTTGGTTTCTAGTGTCGTAAAAAATTCTGATTAACTAGTGTGAACTGAGACTTTCAATTGATAATAAGTACGATGAGACCTGCTATTGAACAAAATTTCAGATGAAAATTAAGTAAAATAATAATAATAACTTTAGAAGAATGGCTTAAGAACACAAAGATTTTAAGGGTTTTCATCTAAACTATGAGTTCTACTGATGAGAAAAATCTGAGCTCAAACAGAGAGTATCACTTGCAAAGGTCTCCTTATTAGTTTGATTTCTGTCTTGATGACATGCATTGATAACAATTAAAGAAAAGTATATAATTATTTTTGAATTATTGGAAAACAAAATTTCTGATATTTTTGAAAATTTAAATCATAATGGGTAAAACAATGTTTTACTATATGACACACATGCTACTTACCATATAGCAAACTGAAAGCAATTTGCATAAATCAACTGATATCAAACCACATGTTGCTTCATTTGAGACTATAAATGGATCTCGAACAATTGGTAACAGCTATACATCAAAATAATTATTATCTTTGTGAAAGATACAAAGACAAGACGTAGTTTATTTAAATTAAAAGAAAGAAGAGAGAATAAAGTATGCCAAAACAAAATGAACAAGATTATCTAATATTATTAAAGGTG
>CAJNSZ010000820.1:0-24157 GCA_905329745.1 Rotaria sp. Silwood2 | reverse complement strand
GTAGGATTATCAACCAACATGGCAGTATCCATATCCTTTCACGAAACTTTTAATTGATATAATAAGGTTTTTTGTTTTGAATCAAATATTCTAAATCCATATAATTGATTTGGACGAATTGTTTTATTTGGTACTACTACATATGTATGATTCTCTTTTTTCCATTCAATACATTTAATCGGAACAATGAATAATAATAAAAAATAAATAATCTTCATCATAGTCATAGACTAAATGTAGATGTATCTTTATTTTTGCTGTATTATATCAACCTTCTAGAAATTCGATTGTCATCAATTATTATATTAATATCAACACTTATTGCATTAATTATTCTATATATCATAAAAATAAGAAGCAAGTAGTGTTTTGCAATGCTTTATCTAGATTTTTCTGCCCGAAGAGAAAATTCCCTAACTGTCCATTAATGCAAACATCTATACTTTTTGGACTATATAATACTGTAATCATAAATTAAGAGAAGGATCAGCTCGATCGTCGTAGGGACGACGTTTCTTCAATCTTTACGTTGAATAAAGTATCGAATATATTTATGTAGTAGGAAAGGTTATTTCGACCAAAAACTTCTTACTTCATTAATAATCTAGAGCAGAACAAGAATAGAAAATAATAGTCAAAAACAAATGCCCTAATGTTCTATCATGGTGGCAACAGAGATACATACTCAATTTGACAACATATTTTCAATAGGATGAATTCAATCCATTATAAACAAGAATACTTTATGTCTGTAGAAAATCATGCAAGATATTTCTTTGTGGTTAAATATCAGTTATACGATAAAATCAATTGGTATTTATCGTTTATTTTTCGCTTTTGTTTTAAATCAATCTTTTGAAATGGAACGAACTATGATGACATATTTATCGTATTTCTAATGAAACTAAATCAATTGTCATTTTGTAAAGTCAAATGTTTATTATTTTGTTATTATATTTTTTGCAAACTTTCGAACAATCTTGTCGTAGCAGGCGCTATAGTACAATTATGGAATATTATATGATAAGAGCAAAATTAATACATTGAATGATCTTTTGATAATGTGACAGCAGCCACGTGATATAGTGTTTTGTGTTTTCTTTTCCGTTAGTTTTTCTACATAGTTGCATTGATGCTTGGAGGTAAACATATACTAAACAATGCTTTGTTCGTCATATTAACAATGAAGTGAAATAAGAATAAGATTAAATAGTTAAAACGAAACATAATAAATATACTATTTTGCCATAAAAAGATTCTTAAAAATTTTTGTTTAATACAAAACTATCTTGAAAAGTTATATTTCTTCAAAAATTCGGATATATTTCGCGATTATATAATCCAATAAATGTTTTCATGAACGAGATTCTTGTCGACAAGTGTAGACACGCTTTTAATATGAAAGTATATCGAGACAAAAGTATGCCATGAATCTATAAATATAATATGAACTATGTTCAGATGCTTTTTACTGCTTAAAATAGATCTGGACACACACACACAAACTTTTATGGCATGAGATATACATACACCTATTCGAACGATCACTACAGAATGAATAATGGTCTCAATATTTTGTTGATGTCTTGGTTATGTTTCTACCTTTTTAGATTTGAACAAAGAAAGTGGATGTCTGTGGATATATGAAGTGAAGTTTGACACTCACATTTCCACATCCTACTTGAAAACATAAATGAATCAATTGCACAAGAACTTCAAACTTTTAGTAATGAGCAATTACCAGTAAATCAAACAATATCTACAAAATTAATTCATGTGACAAAATAATTAAGGTATTAAAAATTATTTGATTTCTTTAATTTATGTTATTTCTAGATTTCAATAGAAACATGAAAAGCTATTTCATCTTGACAATCATGTCAACAAGAAGATATTATGGTTTCGACTAATTTTGGTCGTAAATCAATAATTACCCTTATACTGATTTTTAAATCAACTGTTTATTTAACTGATAATAAAATTTTTGCAACAACATACAGTAATTAATGATCGAACCTATATGTTCAAAATTATAACGAATAATTAGAAACTATGCATATATTAACATAAAACCATCAAATAATATCAAACAAAGTTGACTTAATTCTTCATGAATAATTTCACAATCAACACAAGCATTCGTTCAATGCCCTGAAAAACTTGCGAGTAAACAAGCAACTTATAATAGTGTCTACAGCGGTTAACAAAATTTTACAATAATCTTTTTTTCCATTTTTTGTTTGCAACATTAAACGGTAAAAGAAATCCGCATAGCGATTCAACTATAGAAATTTGTTTCCAATAAGAATACAAAGAAATGAAAGTGATTCCCAAATTCTCAAAGGCAGAATCCTTGGAAAACCACAAACTAGTTTTTTCACAATCTAGAACTCATAAAAAACGATATTGTCCTGACTGCATAGAAGAATAGAAGAAGTCATTCTTTACGAAAATTTTTTTAGCAGAGATACGTCAGTCTTATTGAAGGTTCAAAAAACCGATTTTACAGACTTACGCAAAATTATCGTTTCTCAGTAAAAAGAAACGTTGTAGAAAGATTGAAGAGAAGTATGGATAAAGAGAACACCACATCGGTACCTATTATTTACACATTAATAGTTGAAATTTTAAGGTGGAAATGTTTATAACAAAGAACAGTTGTAAATGTTTCATCAAAATGTACATTAGTAATAGATTAAAAACCGTATTTGATGAAAAGAATAGACTTGTTAGAAAGTTATCGGTATCTAAGATGCTAATATTTGAAATCAGTGTAATGAACCACATAAAATCATATATACTTTTTTTCAAAGAAAAGTTATTGATCAGTTAGAATAGCTCTCTCATAAGTGATCTGACCTTATTTTTTACTAAATACATACAATTTGAATCGTTTATGCAAAAACTTTTATTTCGAAATTATTTGCTTGCTATTATTCAATACATATTTATATATAAATATAGAACTGCGATCATTATTCTTTTTATTTATTACGAAGTAGAACTTAATCAAGTGAACTGGCTATACATGAATAGATTTTAGCCATTAATTGTTGTCGATAATAAACTCATAAGTCATCAGTAATATCTGAAGCAATACATGTTTTATCTTAACTTAGCAAAATAATAATCAACATTCGAGTCTTTATCAAAATTCAGAAAATTGAGTACAACTTTCAAAAATGATGTAACTAATCTGTACACGAACAAGCTTCAGACTACTACATAAATTCAATGGATATATAGTTATATGTTTTTTTTGTGATCATCAACCTATCTACACGTATGAAAAAAAAAACCAACAACACATGATAAACGCGGTTGAAGACGACAAATTTCTTTATTTTAAAATGTTCAATATTTCAATAAGTAAACAATTTTGCATCAATTAGTTTTTATATTTCTTAGCTCATTGTTTGTTATTTGATTAATCCGACTTTGCTTATTGCAGTTAAATTTTTTTTCTATGGAATTTTGTCTAGATATAACACTTAAATTTGATTCTAAGAAATATGATAATCAATCTATCAAATTCAATTAAATTCAATGTGTCCATCATACTATATTCTAGAAAATGGTCATTGGTGGTTAACAAAATTATTTGAAATTATTTGCAAGTGCCTTCAATACGAATATTTCTATCTTTAGCTATCATTCTGAAAAGTCTTAAACATCGTATTTAATATGACTGTCGTATCTTAGTCGAAGATATTCTCATTCATTAATTCAATTCTTAACGTAATTATCATTCACCTAATTGGAATGATATACTGAAGTGTACAGCTTCTAACGCAAATACTCATGGCAAGAATATAACATTAGTTCATCGGAAACTGTAGTAAAATAAAATAGATAACTAAGAAATTCTGCTATAAGTTGATGCACTCATTTATCACAATCACTCTTTCAAATAGCTGCATTAACCCGAGAATGCAAAACCCGTGATGATGTACATTATGGACAAGAGACTGTAATGTTCCTTCTACAGGAAAGGAGAATCTTTGAATATTTACATGAGCAAACTAAAAGTTCAATCTACCAATGTGACTGGAAGTATTGATAGGAAATCCATTACTGATATAAAGGAAATCGAATTTTTTTATAGAAGGTAAATTGAAAATTTATTCAAAACGTTTCGAAAAGATCAAAAATCATGATAAGAGCTGAGACTTTGTTACCACAATAAGTTTCACAGATCACAATATAAAAACAAAAATAGTTTGATAGTTTAAATCGAATTATTAAGTGTATGACAACCTTGCAAAAAATATCGAAGAAAACTATTCATTGTCATTTAAATCTAATAGTTCTCTTTATTAATCTAGTGTTTACCAGCAAGATTTTATGTATCTATAAACATAAAACTACTAATTGTTCACTTGTTTGAAATAATTAATACAATTCTACACTGTTCAGAACACTACCATAATATCCACCAGAGACTAACGTGTTTTCATTTGTTAATATCGATACTGTGTGCGAATATCGTGCAATATTCATATTACCGGTGTTAAGTCATTCTCTAAAAATCATTTCAATATATTTAGGCTCCAAAGCGAAGTATCATCAAACACAAAAGAGTGTTTGTGTCTAAGTGAAATATTTTAAAATATTGTAAAGTGAGAATAAATTTCTTAGTTTAATGGGAAAATTTTTTAACATTCTATAGACTAAAACGCCAGGATTTGACTTTTTAGCATAAAAGGGTATAGGGGTGGGTGTGGGTTTGCGCGTGCGTGTTCGATACAACGAGACTAGTATTCAGACTCATACCCACATTCCCACACCCTGCTGGCTCTTTTCTAATTAAAATATTCTAAATATTGATTTAAAAGACAAAACTACGCTTGAAGAATAATTTGCTTAGGCTTTTTTAAGTGATCAAATTTTTTTGGTTCTTGGACATTATATGATTTTGTAGTTTTTTAAAAGAGTTATCCAATGAGCAATACCACAGTTTTAGCCATTTCAACTTTTAAATTAAAATATTTGTTTGAATGATACGTGAATGATAAATATAGTAAATATGCTACTAGTGTCTACCAAGCACATCAGAGCTATATCTCATTTAATTAAGCAATCAATCAGTGACTTATATATGGAATTTGGCCTCTTATGCGCCACTCTCCTTTCAACACTCTGTCTTCAGTCATAATTGCATTCATATATAAATCTATATCTGATTTCAACAGATACTATTAATGCCTAGCGATATTTACTTCATATATAAACGTTGCTTTTTCTTTGGCTTTCACCATACAACAAGCATTTATTCATCTATAGCGTATTATCTTATTGAATTCAATTCAACTTGACGGTCATCTTTATCATTTTTAATCTATCATTCGTGCTTTTCGGGGGTTATAAGCCAATCAACAAGTGATGAACTTTACTTCTAGTAGATGATTTAATTAATATATCTCATGAAAATCAGCTGTTATTGAATCAACTTAGTAAATAATAAATATTCACTGCTCATATCTGACAGAATGATTCACAAATGGTACAATTTTAATCAATCTGAGCGAACAAAATTAAGTTGACACGGGATATAGTTTGTCTGCTATTGAATAACAACTATTTGATATTCAAAAACCATTGATAGTTATGAGCAACCAAAGAGCTACAATAGAATAAAAATTTTATTCTAGAGGAAAAGTTTAAAATTCAAAGTGATGATAAAATAAAATAAAATAACAATGGTCTGAAATAAATTTTCTATCCTCTAGAGATTATCTTATTTATAGTGACTATTGTTTATTTTGTCAAACAAACAGCAACATGAAGAGACTTCGAGAATTGTTTATTGTTGTATTTTTTGTAGAACTCACATATACTCTTCCTCTTCTCAATCACAGACCTTAGCAACCGAGACTAAAGACTGAGCGACATTAATAATAAAGCTTAGAACGTTATAGAATATTCCAGAATCGTTTTTGTAATTTAAATGGCTGAAATGCGTTTTTCTGAATTGATCAAGTTGTCACTTTGGCAAACAATCAATATCGTGCTTGTCAATTAATCGAAATATAACAGTGCGTTAAGATCTGCTTCTGCAAACATAAAGAATGTTTACAATAGCCTTATTTGCTATTTAATTCAATTCTTATAATAATAAGAATATTAATTTAAGAAATACAAAAATGAAAAATAGCAAAAATGCAAACAAAAAATACAGCGCCCGTAAAAAGGAAAACAATATTTCAGTTCGCAACATAGAAATAAAAAAGATAATATGTGCTGACTTAATAATACTGACTCATTTAAATTTTCATATGTATACATGTGTGTAATCATTTTAAGAAATATCATTCATTAGTAGTGCAATTCTAAACTTGCCTAATAATGACCTTTGAGCAAAATCGAAGTGTCTTAAATAGCTTAGAATTATAAAATTTCTTTTTTATATTCACACCCATTGAGTACGTTAATGACTGCATGTAGCAAGAAAATGAGTCGCGTTTTAATGCGTAGGCAGCCATTTTGAATCTTGAACTCGCATTTGTAGAGAAAAATCTATTGCACATATACATTTCTCATGCTGGATGAGTAAAAAAGCAGCTATTTGCTTATACATATGAGAAGAAAATAAAAAAAACCATGTGCATAGAAAAGAGACAGGCACAACATTATCCGTACCAATGACAGACGACAGAAGGCAAAGAAAAAAAATATACATATCTACGATATCATTACATCACTCCGTGTTGTACGTTTATAAACAAATCAACGAAGAAATAGCATTGGATTTACTCTTCATGTAAAACGTCTTTAATAATAGTCGTCTAATGAAGGAAAGCTGCTCAAATTTCAACACATTATTATTATCCAAGCGGGAGAATGCTATTCTCAAGTCCAATAGTGACATCAGTAGTCAGATCAATACTAAAGAACAGCTAGTGAACGAAACCATTTTGGCACGGCGTCAACAGTTCTCCGTCATTGAAAACTTCATTATTATTTGGCTGAGTTCAAATATTCAAGAATTTGATGAAGATTGTCAACATTCAATCAGTCAACTTCAAGACATTGCCAATTCAGTCGAAACATTTACAGATGTTGATCAATGTGTCGATTATATTACTGAGGTTAAAGATGGAAAAAAAGTGTTTATGATTGTTTCAGATGCTCTAAGTCAACGGATTACTCCTTTAATTGAAGATATTTCTCAGCTTAACTCAGTTTATGTATTTAGTCATCAAGCAAAATATGAAAAATTGATAAAAGAAAGCAAAAAGGTCAAAGGAGTCTTCACTCAAACTGAAAATATATGTGATTCACTCAGAAAACTTATTCGACAGTCCGAAATTGACTTGACATCTGTTAGCATTATTTCTACAACCGCTTTTACTAATTTCGATGAACTTGATCCATCATTTATGTATTCACAGTTACTCAAAGAAATTATCTTGGAGGCCAAATATGATAAAAAAACAAAAAGAGAGTTTGCCCATTTTTGTCGCGATCTGTACACTGGCAACGATGCCCAGTTGAACAAAATCGATCGATTTCACACAGACTATGATCTTCATTCACCTATTTGGTGGTACACAAAAGAATCGTTCGTCTATGCCATGATTAATAGTGCTTTGAGAAATTTCGATATAGAAATTATCCTCAAAATGGGATTCTTCATGCAAGATCTTTATCGACAAATCGAACAATTGCATTCAGAGACTACTCAGACTTCAAAGTTGATCGTTTACCGAGGGCAAGGAATGTTACATGTTGACTTTGAAAAAACGAAGAAAAACAAGGGTGGTCTTCTTTCGTTCAACTGTTTCTTGTCAACAAGCACCAATCGAGAAGTTTCGCTTGCATTTGCCGAGAGTGCTCGGTATAATAATGACTTCATGGGTATTTTGTTCAAAATGGAGCTCGATCCATGTCTTGCATCAACCCCATTCGCTTCACTAGACAACATCAGTTATTACTCGGACATAGAAGAAGAGATTTTGTTTTCGATGCACACTGTCTTTCGAATTCGTGAAATAAAACAAGTCGAAGAGCGATTGTGGGAAATCAATCTCACATTAACAAACGATACTGATCAACAACTGAAACGTTTAACTGACCACATGCGAAGCGAAATTCAGGGAACAACTGCCTGGCATCGTATGGGATTACTGATGATCAAGATTGGAAACTTCAACAAAGCAGTAGAAATCTATAAAACACTGATGGAGACAACACACGACACTGATACAGAAGAGGCTGTGACGAGACTGACAGCCATATATAACAATATAGCTGTGGCACATGAGTCGATGGGAGACTTCTCAATTGCACTCTCACATTTGTATCAAGTACTTGAAATACAGCAAAAATATCTTGATCCTAATCATCTGCTGTTAGTTACAACTTACAATAACATAGCTGCAGCATATGATTCCATGGGATACTACCCAGTTGCACTCGACTATTACGAAAAGGCACTTGCTATTCAACAGAAACATCTACCATCGAACGATGCTGCATTCGCTAACATATACAATAACATTGGTGAAGTCCATCAAGCAATGGCAGATTACTCAACTGCACTTTCGTACTATCAAAAAACACTGAGTATCCGGCAGCAATCCCTTCCACACAATCATCCATCGCTAGCTACAACTTATCACAATATTGCAATGGCAAACAAGTCCATCGGAGACTTTTCAACAGCACTCTCACACTATAAGAAGGCACTTGAAATCAAGCAAAAATCTCTTCCTCACAATCATCCGGAGTTGGCCACAACATACAACAACATTGGTGACCTTCACCAATCCCTGGGAGATTACTCCACTGCACTTTCATACTGTGAGCAGGCGCTTCACATTCAACAGACAGTTCTACCACCTAATCATCCTGATTTAGCAATAACCTACACCAACATTGCTGCGGCATATAATTCTATGGGAGACTATTCAACTGCACTCACATACTATGAAAAAATACTGGAAATTCAACAGAAGTCTCTCCCATCCACTCATTCATCTTTGGCAACAACGTTTAACAACATCGGTGGGGCTCATCGATCATTGGGGAATTACTCAACAGCAATTTCATACTGTCAGCAAGCACTTCGGATTCAGCAGTTATCTCTCTCTCCCAATCATCCTGAACTGGCAATAACCTACAATAACATTGCAGCAGTAAATGAAGCCATGGGAGACTATTCAACTGCACTGACATGTTATGAGAAAACACTCGAAATTCAGCAGAAATCTCTCCCGTGCAGTCACCCATCCCTGGCTACCACCCTTAACAACATTGGTATGTTACATTGTTCGATCGGAGAGCATTCAGTTGCGTTGTCATACTATGAGAAGGCACTTGAAATCAGACAAAAATCTCTCTCTCCCAATCATCCTCTGCTAGGTACAACCTACAACAACATTGGTGGAATACATTTTTCGATTGGAGATTATTCGGTTGCGCTGTCATACTATGAGAAGGCTCTTGGAATCAAACAAAAATCTCTCCGCCCTCATCATCCTGAGCTGGCAATAGCCTACAATAACATAGCTGCGGCATATGATTCCATGGGAGAGCACTCAATTGCACTCTCATACTATGAGAAAGCACTTGAAATTGAGCAGAAATCACTCCCATCCAGTCACCCTTCATTGGCAATAACCTATATAAATATTGGCGAGGTTCACCGATCAATGGGAGATTACTCGAAAGCGGTCTCGTACTGTGAACAGGCACTGCATATCCAGCGGATAGCTTTACCACCTAATCATTCTGAATTGGCAATAACCTACAATAACATTGCTGCTGCATATAAGTCCATGGAAGACTATTCAAATGCACTCTCATATTATGAGAAGAAACTGGAAATTCAGCAGAAATCTCTTCCATTAGCTCATTCATCTCTGACTGCCACCTACAACAGCATTGGTGGGATCCATCGATCAATGGGAAATTACTCAACAGCCGTCTCATACTTTGAGAAGGCACTTCACATACATCAAACAGCTCTAAGCCCTAATCATTCCGAGCTGGCAATAGCATACAATAATATTGCTGCGACATATAACTCTATGGAAGATTATTCAACTGCACTCACGTATTATGAAAAAACCCTGGAAGCTCAGAATAAATCTCTTCCTCCAAATCATCCTCAATTGGCAATAACCTACCATAATATTGCTGTGGTATATAATTCCATGGAAGACTACTCAACTGCACTGCCATACTACGAAAAAGCATTGGAAATTCAGCAAAAATCTCTTCCTCCCAATCATCATCAGCTGGTAACAATCTACAATAATATTGCTGCGGCATATAATTCCATGAAAGACTACTCAAGTGCACTCTCATACTACGAAAAAACATTGGAAATTCAGCAGAAATCTCTCCCTTATAATCATTCTGAGCTGGTTACAACCTACAGCAACATAGGTGAGGTGCATCGTTCTATGGAAAACTTTTCGATGGCGCTGCTATTTTATGAGAAGGTCCTTGAAATCATGCAAAAAACACTTGCATTCAATGATTCACAGCTGGCTAGCACCTATAGAACTATTGGTTTGCTACACGAGGCAATGGGAAACTATTCCACTGCGCTCACATACTATGAGAAGGACTTGAACATCCAGAAGAAATCAGACCCACCCGAATATTCATCGTTAGCTACGGTCTATGGTAACATTGCATTGGTGTATTCTTCAATAAAGGACTACTCAACTTCACTCACATACCACGAGAAGACACTTGAAGCTCAACAAAGATCTTTTCCAATCGATTATTCATCAATAGCCATCACTCACTACAATATGGCGATAGCACTTGAACGTCTTTGTCGTTTTAAGGACGCTGTCAATCATGCCGAGCGAGCTGTTGATATTGCCAGTCAAATATTTGGTCCGAATCATTGCGAAGTTAAGGAAAATCAAGAGTATCTCGACAAATTGCGTGAGAAACTCTGATATAATTGTTGACAGATCCTGATATTCATCTAAATACTGTATATATTGCGTGTTCCAAAATGTTTGTAAACTTTTCATTTTGCTTTGGTCTTATAACATAAAAATAGTTAAGTCTTCAGTTTTTTTGAAGATGTATCACCGAATTCTCTACAAATTCTCATTAGCCTTTAATCAAAACAGCAAGAATGAAGTTTTTTATTGGTTATAGCGTATGGATGAAAGCACGGATCACACCCACACCCAAGAAACAAATTCGTCTTTTACGAAGAAATGCGCACATTTAAAGGCGCCAATATGAATTCTTACCTGCATGAGAAGCGTCTTTATCTTACAGCCAGACATGTTTTAGAGTATCGAAATTTAAAAAGCTTTTCTTCATGCACATTCATATATAGTTTCATGAAAATTCTCATCTGGATGAACTTATCACAGATGTCACCAATCACATACACTCTCATTTTCTATGCGAAACGTGCCTCGAATTTAGTTGCTAACAGCCATTAGACTCGATTCTATTTTTGAATAGCTCTAGACACACGTTAGAAGAATTTTGTTAATTGTTTTTGGACATGGTTTTAATAAAAAAAAGCACGGCATCTGGATGCGTTTTGAGTATGATCACATTCTAAAACAATTTTCAATCAAGCTATATCTCGACGAAGTTTATAAAACGAAACATACCAGTACGCGTTTCAAAACTTTTCATTAACCATTGTCAGGCATGATCCCATCTTAGGGGATACGTCCAGATGCGTTGTAAAAGTTTCATCAACTACATTTAGATATGTATCGTAAGAAAACCAGACTTGAACGCGCCTTTCTTGCGTTTGGCGTTTACATAAAATGATGTAAGTTTTATTGCAAATTGATATTACCAGTCAACTCAACCAGAAAACTTTCAACCTTCGGATTTTATTTATGTGGAAAAAGAAAAGTTAAGCAAATTTTCAGAGCGATAGTAATTTATGAAGATTCTAAATACCATTCTAAATCAACCTCGACGAATCCTCCAATAACCTGTACAGCTTAGATTATGAGTCAAATTATTTATAGTAGATAAAGAAGCTAGCGCTAAATTTTCTTGTAAGAAATACTGGAACTATACAATAGTATCGAATTGTTTAAGTAGAACTTGTGATTCAATTTCAGATTTGATGGTGATACAAGTTTTGTCTATACTAACCATTTAACGCCAACTCTGTCTGATAATTTTATTGAAAATATAGCTGACTTTAAAGCATTTGATGAATTTATTATGGTTTCTGATCGTCGAGAACCATTTCATGATTGTTTTAAATCAATGCAGACTGAAGACATTTTTGTTGGACAATCGACAAAATGTGTTTTAACTGATGCTCGAACCTGTTTCAA
Source organism: Rotaria sp. Silwood2 (assembly GCA_905329745.1). NCBI lineage: Eukaryota > Metazoa > Rotifera > Eurotatoria > Philodinida > Philodinidae > Rotaria > Rotaria sp. Silwood2. The sequence goes on along the minus strand of CAJNSZ010000820.1, from coordinate 11,867 downwards.
TTTGTTACAAACTGAATCGATTGATAGTCAATACCATATTCAAGAACATATTGTTGCTGTTGCAGTTGGCACAGGACTGACATATACTAGAAATAAGGCCCAAATCTTTTCCATTGTCAAATACAGTTCTCTTTCATTTTCTCATGACACAGAACTCGTTAAGCATCATGCTAAATCAGTTTCTGCAAACACAACCACGTTAGCTAATACAATTTGTAAACATATCAGAGCAATCTTCGACTATATAGATATCTGGACTGACAAATTTTAGACATCTAATTAGCTAGGCACAGATGAACGTTTAAAAATATGGCTATGTTCTACATACGATAAACCATGTGATGGACTTGTACCAATGGATCTTGGATGCAAATTTATTTTATTCACTAGACGATTCATTGTGGATCATTGTCTACAACAAGTTCACACAGCTCAAAATCAGATGTCCATGTGCCACTCGGTTGTACGCTTCGTATCTGGTTAATTTAACCTGATAAAAATATATTTATCTCCGTTATTTTTTTGTAATTATTCTAGCTTATCAAATTTATTAACAGTAAATGTACGAGTAAGTGCAATGCAGGCTTACTATTGAAGATAGTGATCTATGTTTTTGATTTATTCATTGCGCAACTATTTTATCGTTCAAATGATATGAAAATGATTTTTTTCTCCAGCGCGCAATAACCAAGGAATCAGTGATCTATCAACACGATATGCATATGGTATGATGTTGTGAACAAGTAACGCTCGTCGCTTCGATTCGCTTAACCCTTGACTGAATGGTTAAAACTATTCATACACTATTTTATTTTGTGTTCAGATAATTGTTCATAATATCAAATGTTTATCCATGCATATCTGCTACAATAGTATTGTGATGGTTTATCATAGTATACGCAGCTTAGAATTTTAGGGATTCTAACAAATAGAGTCATCATTGTTATGGACTACTTCACAAAAGAAGACTGTTTAAAAAAACTTTTCTTGAAGTTCTTGTGCATCCCGGCAATTCAAAATAGCTTTAATGACTTTTCGGTTAATAATGTTAACACAGTTTACCTTTCGATGAAAAACTATACAGAAAATTAAACAATTGTTACTCAATTTTGTGTCAACTTATAAGCCGTTTCCTGACATGAATATCACTCTATCATGCAATGATGGCAATATGAGGAATGTTGGTTTCAGTAGCTAGTGAGTGCTCATATTTATGTTCGACCACCTTATATGTCGGTCAATCATGATATACATTAAACCATGACGTGAAGAAAAAAACGTGTACCTAGCATTTATCATAATTCGACTGCTTATGAATGATGTCTTTTTTGTCAGATTTATACAAGATTGTAGCTGTATTGTCTTATAGAAATATTCAATCAGTATTATGAGTTTCTATTAAAGTCAAGAATATTGATATTGTTAAAAGTTTTATAACCAATGAGATGACACAAACATATTCAATTTGTGAATGTGAATGTGGATGTCAATCTTCTCTTCACTACACTCATATCCACATCCTTGCAGAGCTTGGTAGCGAGACGAAGCAATCGCATTGGTCTTAAACTTCTTAGGCGGAGTATTGCACATAATCAATTCCAACAAATGTTCCTTCCACATGATTTAGTTTTTTCTTCACAATACAAGAGCGAATTCTGGAAGAATCCTTATAATATCCGACAAGGATCTGGAATACAAACATCAAAGATTCTTACTGGGGATATACCAATCTTCTTGCAGTCAGGTTCTACGGGCAGAAATACAATCAACAGCATTTCCACCGTTCATAAATACGAAAGAGAATAGCCAACACATAGGATGGTATGTTTTAAGGGTTTTCACACTTGAAAATGATATTGTCAGTAGATTCAGGACGGTTTAAAACATGTATTTTCATGTGTAACTTGCCTTCATTCAAAATGAAAAAAAAAATTATGTTATACGCTATTGTGCAACAGCTGTAACTATTTGAGGTAAAGATCAAATGATGTGAAAATTTTGTGGCGGATACAGCAAGTGCCGGGATACATTTTAGAGTAATGTGAGCCCATATTGGTATAGAAACTATGGAAGTGATATATCGAAAAAGATATTTGTTTGCAGAGGCGCATAGAAAACTTTTTCAATCACAATGAATCGCATACAGCCAGACGTCCCATGTCCTGCTCTATCAAACGACTAAAATTTAAACTCGATTGGTATCAATTGCGAAGAGGTATTCAAAAAATGGCAGCGGGTATTTTTAAAAAATTCGATAACAGTTTCTTATTTGAACACATTTGATACAAGTTCTGGTGCGATTGATACTGTATAAGAGTATACCAGGAAGGTTCGTCTTCGAACAGACACTATTTGCTACTTTATACATCGATGATCTATCGACTACGACAAAGATACTTACGATCATTGGTTTTGTTCGACTCGTTCTCATAAATCAATATGTTCTCTATGAAAACAGTCTCTATCAACAAATTAAAGGAGGTATTTTTAACTCACCACTGACGATATTATTAGCGAACACCTACATATATCATTGACAACAAGATTTAATGGTCATTATAAATGAAAAAAGAAAATCTTTGACAAAAATATTAACTCTTCATGTGTTGCATATTCTAGTTCTATAGATATGACTATATAGGTGTTTTGATGAAATATTCTTCACATGGAACGAACTCGAAGATCAACTTTCATGATATGCTTCGTGTGATCAATCGGCAACAACCTAATATAAGAACCATTCTGTCCATCAATCATCATGCCAATTATGTCTATGTTAATACTCATCAATATCATAATGGCGATCTTCATCTACAAGTTATTCATGATTTAAATACTGGACCTTGCTTATTATTTATAAAGTTGATCATTCACGAAATAAATATCACAACTTATCTCGAACAGCTGTTATGCTAGTGTGCCTAACTTCGCCAATGAACTTCAAGATATGCAATTCTCATGTCAATACAATCGATTTTTCCATAATGCTGTCATGAACAAAATAGTATCATTTCTTGAAGAGTTCAATGTACTTGAACTAAAGCTTCACTATAGCAAGCAATACTATGACCAGTATCTTTAGAATTAACTTGGACAAAATGTTTCTAATTACCATCGACGCCAAACAACAGCAAAAATCAAATCATGTCGATAAGTTCTTCAACATTGATGCAAATGCTCACATAATGATCATCAACACCCGACCGATCAATGGCCTGTCGTTCTTCCCACCGCTCACTACTTCAAAACTAATCGATTCCACTCTTCCTATAAAAAACTATTAAAAACACAATTAGATTCATATATATTGAGAGCATTGACTTATAAACTAGAAAATCAAACATCTTCCTTATGTTTGCATCCAAGTATAGCTTTGTTTGTTTCACAAAAACTCTATCATAATATTTCTACAAACTCACCGTTTTCACGATCATTACCACTTCCCGTAGATGCCATTCGTTTTGACTTCTATTTTCACATGTATCTCATTGTTCTGACCCACTGCAAAACTTATAACTAAACTGATCGAATTGGCAGATAAAAACCACACTTAGGCTAAACCTCTGACTCATAGTCAATACTAATACAGCAGACAAAAACATTACACCAACCGCTCCATCATTAGATGACAATGTCAACGAATCAACATAACATAGAATAAACGAAACCTACCTATAGGAAAATTAAAAAGTAACTCTTAAAACCACACAGCATTATTCGCTTACATATTCCAGGACTAAGTACCATTCACTATTACAAATTGGACAACGAATACTCGTAAAAATACATATTTAAACTATGTCCACGGATCAAAATCTGGCTCAATACGAATAAATGCATCTAAACAATATAGAAACATTGTCTTACACAACTGACACCTTTCCCACGTGAACGCAGTCAATTCAAAAAAAAACTAAAAACTAACATCACCCCTAACCCACACGCACACCGGCATGCATAGGGCGTGGGGGCAGATGCCTATGTTTTTCTCCCCGCAACCACACACACTCACATGTACACTCCTAAAATCACATTCAACACTCGAACTTAGCACCCAGATTCACATTAAGACCCTTAGTGACACCAGTCTCTGGCATCGTAATACTGATAGCAGTGTCAGATATTTCGATTGCTGTAAATTACGTGAATTCAAAGAAAGTTATTCTTGGAAAGAATCAATTTCAGGTCAAGTAGCACTTTAGAGAAGAAACGTTTTACGTTCTCGCTGATGTTTGATATTATAAGTTAGTAATTTATAATAAAAAATATTTTGATAAACTCAAACTGTAGCTATATCATTCAACTAGTTTGAAGAGCCTATGTGTGCATTATTCAGGTACATAATGCTCGAAAAGTGTTTTAAAAAAAGAACAGTAGCATGTTACATTCACTTTCGCATATACCAGCTAGGCCAAGTATCACGTATGGTTTGTAATACTTGTCTATTTTTTTCTCTAGCAAATTCATTGACTGCACTTTTAACAGCTTTGTTATCCGTTCGTTTAATTCCGCGAGCATCAACACCCCAGTCTTGTTCTGGATCAATAGTATGTTGCTCGTCTAAATCTAAATAGTCATGACCCGCCATAATACCACCTGGTTTCAGTTTTGGCCAATAACTTTGCAAGTCCTCCGCGACACCAACATAATCATGTCTCGCATCCAGATAAATAAAGTCTAGACTCTCATTTTTTATTTCCTTAGCTGCCAAATGGCTAAAATTACGATGATAACGAATGATATGGTTGAAGTTTTCCAGGTTTTTCTTAGCAGTTTGGAACGCCTCTTCTTGTACTGATTGTGGCGAGTTTGCAGGATCCTGATAGTGTTCTTGATGAGCCCATAGGTCAATTGCATGAAATTCGACACAGTTCGACCAATTCTTAAGCAAATGAAGTGAAAAAGTACCAAGTTGCACACCAACCTCTGCTCCTGTTCGTAACTGTTCATCACGCAATATCATAATAAAATCGGTCCGAGAACCAATTAATGACAGCGGTTTTGGAATATTTGGACACAAGCATTCGGAAGAGTGCACACGAATGTGATAACTTTTGTATAAGAAAAAACTGAATAGAATAAGAAGCAGTGAAACTATTATCTTGCGCTTGCCCATGTTTATTCTAAAAGACAAATATAAATAGATATTGTTGCAGTATTGTGAAATCAATTCTCATGAAAATCGTAGCTTTTGAGGTGCATACCATTCAAACATAAAGTAAAATGGTTCGTCTTATTATTTACACATCGCTCGATAAAGCGTGGATATTTGATCAGAAAAAAGTAGTTCTTAGCGTTTCATAGGTATTGTTCAGATGTGAGGAAATCAAAAGGTTTGAACGCATCGTTTTTTCATGAAGGATATATCTTTTTGAAAAGTAAAAAAGGACAGTGGACATTGTGCCGATGTTTCAGCTCAATTAGAAAGCAAAAATGGGTTGATGTGAAACTTTCAACGAATGTACATCAAAGAATTAGTAGTCATCTCAATAAATTCCAGCTTGATAGGTCAAAGTTTTCCCTTATCACATTGCATCGCAAGATAGGTACCGTAGAGACATTTAGGGACAAATGCAAAATACGTGAAGGATGTGAGTGGGTGTGGATGTAAGATGTAGGTTCCAGTCTTCACTTGATTCACACATAGAGCCACATCAACACTCTTTCCCTTAGCAGCTGCAACAATTGTCTGCGATGCATAGTATAGAGAAGTTATTTTGTAGAAGAAAACGTGGCCTCTTTTGTACTGGAGCAAAAAAATAGGTTAATGTGATTTTCTTAGCTGCCACTTTCGTCGATGAACATTATCTGTGGTTAATAAACTACAAAAGAGCTAGTTTTTGCCGTCAAGTGATCGCGAATGTAAACATTCTACCTATCAGAAAATTTTCAATAATTGATTACTGAGTTGTGTGAAAAGTGAAGTGGTGCATTTATATTTGTCATTATTAAAGGATGAATGGTACAGCAGGATAATTGAACCTCAATCTGAGATAACTTACGTACTCCTCTTTGATCATTTCCTTGCACTTTATTCTGTTACCCTACTTCGAATTGACTTTTTGCATCGCATACTGTATTAGCCTCTATCAAATTAATATTCTAAAAGAATACTAAACTTTTCGTCGCAAAATATGTTTAAGACAAATTGCACAACTAATCAGATCATCAACTTGTATTTTATTTTCCTTACAAGATGATTGTGTAGCCATGTTGTGGATTGATATGTCAATCGATCGGTGATGAACAAAGTGAAAGGTGCCTTAATCTATAAGTAGAATTATGTAGACAATATTTTCTAGTCGATTTTACGATAGTCACAGAGGCATGAGAGATCTGGTGATATAGGACATCATGCATAAATGCAATGAATTATCGTTTGTCTAATATACATGAATGAATTGGAAATTTTTGATACCATTGGAATTTTAACTGTATTTGGCTAATAACTTCTGTTTCTCTCGACTGATTTGGACAAGTTTTTTTTGTGTTATTCATCTTTGAACGTCTACTACCAGACAATATTTCAGCTCTTCATTTCATACCATCGCTGAGTTATGCAGAGAAAAAGTATGTAACGAAGCTATTTTGTACAATGTTCGACGCTCTATTATAATATATAGCTGATTTAAATTAGATTTCTTACTCTATCCTTCATTCAACGTCCACATTGTTTGACAGACACTTACATAATTTTTAGATGGAGAGAAAGATAACTCTTTCAGTATCAAACTGATGGAGAAAAGTTCTCTCTTATCAGCTTAGTTTCTGGCAAAAAATAACAGGATTTTCTGAGAAAAGACTATTATAATCATCTTCTAGAATGACGATTTGAAAATTGTCTGCTTTATAACTCTTCAATGAGTTGTTTGATTTGGCTCACATTTTCCGAGTAGATGTGAAACAAAAAGTTCTATTAGTGATAAAAATTTCCGCGATTGACCGTGTATCATTCAAGAGAAATTCACATTGTACTACGAAATGTAGTGTGACGTTTTGTTCACAGATATTTCCAATTGAATCCGCTCAACAATGTTCTTTTCAAGTAGGAATTAATTCAGCAGAATGCAGTGAATAAATCTGTTGACCGTGAAGTTTTCCCGGTTGTTTGTTTTCCTTATAAAAGTAGTGAAATGACTCGAGTCTTTTCAAGGTGTAAAGTGAATTTTCACGTTGCATTTAGCTGAACACAAATTGTACACTGTGTATCTTGCTTAATATACAGTGAAGTGTTGGGAAAATTTTGTTGTGTACCACAGGCATAGAATATAATAAAATATACGCCTCAGAAACTGTTTAAGCCTACTTTCATTTTTTTCCTGTCGATGGGACCAAAAAGTTGCAATTTACTCATACTTCCTTTCACTTTAGTTGATTTTTCTCGGTGTAGATAAGATAAAAAATTAAATTAAGATGAAGAATAAATTAAATGAAATTGAGATAAAACGATAAAATAAGATTAATAGGTTAAAAATTATATTAAAAATCTGCTTTAATATTTGCTATTACACGTAAACACTATTGATGATTGCTTTGTGCATAGGTATATACTCTTTTATTTTTATTTCATGTGTTTTTGTTTTGATAATAGTGCTAGGGATAGGACAAGATGATGATACTAGTAGAAGAAGACATCCAGATTTCTTCATGTGTACCGCTATCATCAAAAGAAGAACGCAATATTAATGTTGTTTGATGAAAGATAAATGAATAAACGACTAGCGAGATAAACTGATTCAATGACCATATTTTTTTATTTTAAATCATATATATATATAGAGAAGCTTGCGGCCTCTTTCAATAGGTCACTTTCAATAGTGAAGTGATATGAAAAAAATTCTCTTTCTCATTTTTCTTTTTTCGTTCTGTTCTGAACATTGAACTGTGAAGGGAAGAAAAGCTGCCGTCGCAGCGCAATATTCAGAACAAAACAGAACAGAACAGAACGAAAAGTGAAAAAAAAATGAAAAAGATAATTATTGATATATGGTCTATCATTTTTTTCATATCACTTCACGGTTGAAAATAACCTATTGAAAGAGGTCGAAAGCTTCTGTATATATTTATTATTAAAAAAAAATGACAGATGAATTAGTGTATCTCACTAGAAGAACGGAAGAAATAAAAATAAAAGAGTATATGAGTCAATCCGCATAAGCCACGGCCGATTTTTCTCAATCAGAGATTCCAAATTTTTGATAACACTATGGAGTAGTCCTTGGCTGTGTAGTTCTTGAAAAGGAAGTTTGAAGGTCATCCCACTCATGCATTGGAGGGGGGGGGGATTGGTTAGGAAAGTGATATTTCTGATAAAAATCTGAAAACTCTGACTAAATATCGTTCGAAAAGTCAATGGAACCGGGCAGAAAGATGTTAAATAAGGATAAAAACTTTGGTTCTCTATCTACAAGAAAAATAAGCTCTACGTGGTGAGACAGATATCACGCGAACCCATGGCTATGATTGAGCAATCTCTGGTGGCAGTAGGCTGTCGCTTACATTGACTGACGCATATGCCTATACATAAAACAACCACCAATAGTATATGTGTATAATGACAAGTTGTGAAGAAGGTCAATTCTATCTCGAAACGTCAACAAAATAATTTTAATTTTAATATAATGTTTAATCTATTAATTTAATTCGTCTTTTTATCTTAATCTCATTTTTATTTTTATTTTGAATTAACTTTTATCCTAAGCTAATTTTTTTTATCTCGTATTAATTTATTATCAAATAGATGACTATATATAGAAAGAGAATATTCTAAATTTTAAAAATGGTATCCTCGTATTGCCTCGGAGGGAGCGAAAAAGAACAAGTTAATGACTTACCTATTTGTATTGCTCGATGGTAAAACTAAGTGGTATGAGAACCTCTACTTGTACATCATTTTTATATCTACCTAGTTCTCTTTTTCTCTCCTTTAAGAAAAAAACGAATGTAATATTTTTTTGGCTGCAGAACAAGCTGAATGCTCGGTCATCCATGACCGGCGGCATCGATCAGTAGTTGCTCTTATGTTCGAAGCAAGACTGAATAATGACTCGCAAAATATAAATTCTTTAAGTGCGAATCTAAAGATGTGGTGAATAAACGCAATCTAATATTTTCTTACTAATACAGACCCAATTACGAGATAATTTTGAACAAACTATATCAAAATATCGTCACGTTTGGTGATTAATCAGTGATTTCGCAACAAACATCAGCCAATAGTATTATTTGATGAAAATAATTTTTTTTTTACAGATGATATCTCAGGTCTAGATGCGACCTTTTTTAGAGTCAATCCACTCAGGGACTCGTTTCAAGGAGAACTAGACCAGCTGTATTGAATGGTGCAAACCATTTCTCAATAGATGTTTTCATGATGAAGATAAATCGAAAATACTACTTATTCTTTCATTGGAAAAATTCAACGAAATAGTAATTCTTAGACCGATTCATCTAGGAACATGTTCCAACAAAACTATTCATGCTTCAAGTACAACTCGATGAGTTCTATCGAATAGTGAAAACTGGTTCTTTATAGCATATTCTCTTTTTGAGACATTATTATTTCATCACTTCAATTTTACATTTTTCGTCGTATTTCTTGGGCCAATTCGCCTACGAACCGGTTTCTATAAAGCTATTCATGGTCCAAGTAGACTTTGAAGAGTTCTCTCAGATGGTGAAACTGCTTTCTTGATAGTATGTTCTGTTCTCATGAAGTTGCTTGATTACCACTCCAATTTTGCTTATGAGGCAGTATTTTCTGAGTAAAGTGTTGATTTCTCGTCCACAGAATATTGTATCGAGAGGCGGATGTGGGTGGATGTTGCTTAGAAAGCTACTTAACATGCCCATACTCCCACCCACACCCACACCCACACCTGAAATAAACTAAATCCATTAAGTTCCAGCTTATCGAAGAACATTTTTGATATTAACACTGATATAAGAACTCAGAATTAATTATGTGAGATAAATATCCACAAATGTAAAAATCAGTTTCGACTATACCAAACACCAGAATAAATGCTCGCAGATGACTGAATGACATAATATGTTATAACATGACCCATTATGTTCAGTAAAAAATAGAGGTGCAACAATTCCTATTCCTAACTTGGAATTGATCAAAATTTATATGGATTAGGGATAGGAACTTATCGTTATACAAGCAGTTTCTTGACTCGTTCACAGGGTAACAAAAAATTCGGATTCGAGACTTTCATGAAAGAATTGGTATTTTGAAAAAATAACGAGTTTTTTTCAAGTTCGATTAATGGTCTTTGAAGTAAAGATAAGTTGACCAAGAAGTGGATTACAAAATTTCAAGAACCTAAGTATAGAATATGTTTTTACGACCTTGGGAATCTTTCGTCAAACTTTATAAAAGATCGTTTGATAACATCTCACCCATAACCAATGACGATTTCGATAAATTTCAACCAATAGAAACATGTAATATAATTCATATTAGCATGAAAGAGGTTGTAAACATCTTACATGACTAATATTGAACTCGAATTAAAAAAGTTTAGTTCAAACAGAGATTGTGAAGTATTACGAATAAATAATATTTTTATGAATTATAGACTTACACCAAGTATTGAGGAATACTATTAATATTTCGAATGCATAACCAAATTTTATATGAAAATTATAGAATCTACAGCATATACGAACTAAAATCTATCTTATATGAATAAAGAAATTTTGTATAAACATTTAAAAAAATGATTGGTCACTCATATCATCGAAATTGCGGAAAATTCAACGATTTTTTTTTCACGATTTTTATTAAAACTTGCAATTATTCGAATGTTGGGTAGTCCATAAATAGCAAGACAATTAAAGAATTAAGTACCTTCGCGTCCTTTCAATAAAATTGGTTGACTTCTTTTTTAGTGTCAGAAGCTAAATCAATTTTTTTTCAAACGAATCAAGTAAGCTTATTATACAGTTAAGTATCGTTTTTCGTCTTATAAAAGAAATTTAATCTGCTTATCAATCGAAAAAAAAATACGGATGTAGCGTTTCAGAGATAATTTTTAGTTGTCGCCCAGAAGAATAATAAGAACAAGCCAAATCGAACTTCATGATCAATCTGTATTTATACACATAAAGCAACTTTTTAAAAACTACGTAGTTAGTTTCATAGGTGGCGCAGTCTATAGGCTCGTTAGGCGTGAGCCTACCTGAATTCAGGCTCTGAAATTTGTTCGCTGTTGAATTCGATTCTGTTCGATCAAGCGAACTTTATTTTAGTGTCGACCGTAGAACTTTTTTGTGTGATTATCTCTACATTGTGATAAAAAAAAAACAATATATACGACGGAAATGAATGCCATGTATCATGTCGTCATAGTCCTTGATAATATCTTTGATATTGTTTACACTAAGTGGTATGTAAGCTAGACCAATCATAGAATTCTGTGCTCAAAAGGCAATAAAATCAGCTACATCCGAACACTTCTCTTTTATAATATCAATATTTTAGATAATAATCAGTTTATGGCATCGAAACGATCCACGAGTTCAATTCTTGATTTTTTTTCAAAAAAATCAAAAGCTCAAGCATCATCTCTTTCAACAGAAGAAATTCCTTTAGTAGATTTCACTAATCTTCCAAAAAGTTCAGAAGATGAAAATACTGAAATATCTTCTGCAACTAAAATTTCTCCTCTGATTGGAACATGAAATTTATCAAATTTCGATAATGTCTCATAAAATCATCTTGAACATGAAAATCAGGATGAAATTTTTGAGTTCTAATGTATCATCAAATACGGATAATCCGATAGAAGATTTGACAGATAAATCTATTCTATCTCGACAAAGGCGACCATCAAAACGTTATGATTAAAATTCAAGAC
>CAJNSZ010000819.1:16225-47897 GCA_905329745.1 Rotaria sp. Silwood2 | reverse complement strand
CTACTATGTTACATTCATTTGACAAAAGTATCAAATGTATAATAACGCAATTCGATCGTCTTGATCGTGAATTAGCTATAGATGTACTCTTTCATTCATACTCAGCAGTATATGTTTTATTCGACCTTAACGAAATGAATAAATATCAATTAGAAATCTTTTTTTTTTGATTTTCTTCAGACCGGTAAACATTTGTAGAATATATATTTTTTTGTGAAATTCGAAAAAACGTAAATTTATTTTTGTATTGCATCCATTACTTTTGTTGAAATGATTCAATTTGTCATGATACTCGTTTTTGTTGCTTCGTTCTCACATATACACGGTTTGATGATTTATTTCTTCTCATTTTATTCATTCATTTCATAATCAATACTTTGGTGAAAATACAACAATATCTAATTACTACTGCAATGCAACGGATACTACTGTCGAATTTACTCTGTCTTCGTCACCTCATTCTACATGGCAACCAAGATTAAATTGTTCTTTACAACAATGTTATGTACCCTCGAATGCGAACGACAGCTGTCGTTTATCATTCACACCTTGCTTCAATTATCGTACAATCGATAATATGACTTATTGTGCACCTACTAGTATATGTTCGATTTTGGAACCATGTGATAGTATTACTTATCGTTGTGCATCAAATACTTCTATATGTATTGTGAACTCGTGTTGTGCACCACAAACAATATGTTTACCATTGTCAATCGTGAATTTCTGTGAATCAGGTAAAAGAAAACTTATTCAAACTCATCATTATACGAGAAACAAAATAGTTTAACCCTTTGAGGACGGAATTAATTTCTGATTGGAAAATGTCTTTCTCATCAAATTATTGTATTTCGCTCAAAATGATTACATAAAAGCCTTATGAAAATGTACCAAGATCAGAGAGGAAGTGATTATGATGTCGGTGTATGAAATAGAAAGGAAATAGAAGATTTGAAGATTATCTATATGATAGGAAGAAACAGAGAAAAGATATGCATGTGACAGCAGCTGGAACGACCTGTTACTGTACAAGTTATTATAGTTTAATGAGGAACAAACATTTTTCATATTGGAACCATAGGTGGTACAATCCTTGTACCACCGTCCCCAAAAGGTGAAGCTAATCTGAATTGTAATCGAAATTTTATTCAGTATTTACAGATTGATTATTGAGTATGAGTCAGTATGATTAACATGAGAGATATGTACTCAGTCACATCCACATTTTCAGTAGGTAGACTTCTTATCATATTAGAAAGAAGTTTTATATGTGTCTGGTATTTATTCTATTGCTTTACGTCTTCTTAGCCACATTTTGTCAGCTGACATTTATATCATACTCTTTTCTTGTTGATTCTCTATCAATCTCCGTTGCTATTGGCGATTGTAATCGTAGTGATAAATTAGATTGTATCGTCGCGAACTCCGGTAGTAATACCGTGATTGTTCTATTTGGAAGCATGAACGACATATCTGGACGAATAGACTTTCCAGCAGGTGTAAATCCACAAGCAGTTGCTGTTACTGATTTTAACCATGATGATAATCTGGATATTGTCGTGACAAATTCTGGTGACAATACTGTGACTGTAATACTGGGGAATGATATAAACGACACTATTGGAGAGGCAAGCTTTCCAGTTGGTACAACTCCACGATCAGTTGCTATCAGTGATTTTAACATTGATGGTAAGCCAGATATTGTTGTCACAAACTTTGATGATAATACTGTGACTATACTACTTGGAAATAGTGTAAATGATACTATTGAACAAAAAAGCTTTTCAACAGACAGAAATCCACAATCAGTTGTTTGTCAGCGATTTCAATCTTGATGGTAAGCTGGATGTCGTCGTTGCAAATTTCGGCGATAATACCTTGACCATACTACTTGGTAATGGCCAAGAAAGTTTTACTGCCTATGAGACTCTCCCAGCTAACGGTAATCCAAGTTCCATTGTTACAAGCGACTTTAATAGTAATGGTAGACCGAATTTTGCGGTAACTAACTATTATAATAGCACAGTGCGCGTTTTCCATAATTTTTGCCTCGACAATATTTAATGAATGAAACTTTTGTTTTTTTTTCTGATTTTTCAACCTGCACTATCATGATATCATAATAATTCACTTTCAAAGCATGATTTTGTGAGTGGGTGTGGGTGTGAATAATAATGGTGAATAGAAACACAACTCGTGCACTCACACACTTTCTAGTTATGATCAAAATCTGAACTCAGTCAGTGATTAGCAGTTAAATCGTTCTCTTCTCAATGCAAGCATTTGTAAATATAATGTCTGTTCTGTGAAATTCAGTACCGATTGACCATGTTGGATAACAAACTATAACTGATTTGTCCTCGGTTCACATCTACTGTTATACCTCCAAGAATGAAGTTGATAGGAATCTTTCATGTGCTTTGGGAAAAGTCGAAACAAGTTATGATAAGCTTAGAACGGTAAAATGAGAATTCTTTATTTAGAAAATAGGACAAATATGCACGCAATCGCAGAAAAATAAAAAATGTGAAATATCAGACTTAACTTGGAGTAAAAGATGGATAAATCCTCAGTGATTGCGAATCAATCCATCGAGCCATTATCAGCCTCTATGATCGCTGAAAGAATGTCCGCAACCACCACATTCGATGTTTCACGGTTGCCAACATCACCACCGTCCACAACTGCATTTTTCACATGGACCATCTCCTTGTTGAACTTCCTCGGCCATCTTTTCTACATCAAATCGATGATCTATTTCCAATAACAAATGCACTCTTTCAATGTGCAACTTACCCCGTCAAACTTTTGATTGTCGGAAGCTTTTCTCTCCCTCGAAGCAATTTACAAAATGACTACAGTTGCCGAAAATCTGCGCAATTTATATGTGTCGTACTTTCTTTCCATCTGAGTTATATGTAATAATGTAAACAAAGAAAAATTCTTTTTTCGTATACTCTCCTTCTCCTTTTTGCTGTAATGCAGCTACTCGTACTTCTTGGAAAGAATGCTTTATTGACAAATCAGTACAAAAGAAAACAAAATTTCCAACAAAAAATAACAAAAGAAAGACTTCTTGCGATCATATGAAGTAGAGTTGACGCCAGCCTAACTGAAGTCCCTATTCAACACTTTATTCTTTTTCATACAGAGTGAGACGAAACTTTGTTTGAGAATCTCTTCTCGTGACTAGATGTGAATCTAAATGTGAGAACGTGTGTTAAGACATGATATATATCCATAGTCTGAAGTTTCAGAATTTAAAAATCCGTTCTATTTGAGTATCATTCAAACACATGTTGTTTCAAATATTTATTGAAGATGAAGGTTCTAATTTTATGAGTATGAAAATAGTTATCAATAATTATAAAAAGTACATGTTTTAAGAAATAATTTGTTAACTCAAAATATCTAGAATGTTTTCTTCTTACGACGATAAACAATAAGTTCGAGAGATAATACTATTTATTAGCATGGAGTGAATCCGATATGAGACAATTAAACTGTTGACAACAGAAATATAAAATTATCTATTTAAATGGAATTTTATGAGCTAGATGTTGTAGGCACAAGTTATCTCTCATACATGTGTTCTTTTTTTTTCTTGAATAATTCTTCTTTCAACAAGAATAAATTATCAAATTTCCAAGAAACTTGAAAAGATGATAATAGTCATTGAAATGATCTTAATGAAGTATCAGAATGTAAGCTTATTTGTCGGCATAAAACCGCTATCACCGACACCGATCAAAAGAACATCTCCATTACCAAGAATAATGATTTTTGTTATTGAACCATGATTTAATACTATTCTTAACCAGGCTTCAACTGGAAATTGCATAATCCTAAATTTTTGTAAAACAATAAGTAGAAAGTTATGAGCATTATCAATCCTTTTGTTCAAGTCTTAGAATGAGAATCTAATAGAGAGACGACAAGTCGCTCATAGGAAATGATTAGAATTTTTATCCTGCTTGGCCGGTCTCCAGAACATCAGACAGTAGAGGACGATTTTTGAATTTCTTGATCGACCTAATGCTGCTTATCAAGATGAGATTTTATGGAACACACAAAGACAGCTAGCATCATTTTAAGTTTTTGTTTCAACAACTAATCATTTAGTATAAGCCAAACCGATAAATGACTTGGAAGTAAAAGTATCTATTGAATTTTGTTGCTGTCTTTATCTAAATATTGATAAATCATACTTAGAATCTGATTCTTTTTATCAATTTGAAAGTAATATTCAAATCAAATCTCGTGTTTACCGTGATATTTTGGCTATCTACAGGAGTCAGTGTAGACAATCGATTCCCGCGGATTTGGTTTGTTTTCAAAGAGAATAGAATGTAGAACAGATAAGTAAAAGTTTAATGATTCAACCTGTTCGAAAAAAAAACTAGGCTTTCATAAGAACTCTCATCATTTCCTTTGTTATTTCTGAAATAGTTGATCTCGTTTTATTTTCAAAACTCTCTTCGAGTTCGGATAGTTATAATAAAATCTAGCAAAATTCATATCCTGTTTTTTGCTTTTGATTTGCTCATTATTCAAGACAATAAACCGAGATATTTATATATTATTCTATTTTGCTTTAATATGACAATTTTTTCTTACTACACAAGCAAATAAGTCAACATATCCCGTGAATGACTAGCTAAATACTGTTTTCCTCTTTCATATTACCAAATGAAGATCTAACGAGAATCGCACATATTTTTATTTTTCCCTTTTTTATCTTCTCAATCTAGAAAAAATTAATCTGACATATTTACTACATCTTACTTGCAAATAAAATAACGTAAAACATTAGCATGAAATACGATAATATCATGAGTTTCTTTATATTGATCATTTCGTGCTCGATGAAAATATGTTTCGAAAGCTTTATCTATTCTTAATTTATGTCCATACGCCTAAAATGAATATGTTCTTCTCATTAGATAAAAGTAAGATTGATTCTTTTTAAAAATCTTACATCAACATCATGTTGAGATATACCAGCATAAGGAATCGGCGCAACAGGTAAACCTTCTGCCAGATTTTGATCTTCGATTAATTCAAATTGGTGATCGAATTGTTGATTAATTATGGATGCACTTTCAAATGCGCGAACCATACCAGAATGAATAAGACGATCGAATTTTATATTCATTTGCTTTAAACGTTTGCCAGTATATTCTAATTGTTCTTTACCAAGTGATGTTAATTTCTTATCTTCTTCGTTTATGGCATGATCAAAATATTGGCCATGACGAATTAAATAAAGATGACGTAACCATTGACTTTCATGGCGTATACTAAACAAAAAAAAAATAATGAACGATTTCTTGTAAATTTTTTATTTCTAATAGTTCATACCCATCCCAAGAATCGTTCCATATTGAAGATGAAGTTTGATTTATATTATTGAATGCAAGTCTTTTTTTGTCATATTCGAAATTCAATTGATCTGGACGAAACTTAAGTTTATCAGTCGATGATTGAGATTGATAAAAATTTATTGTCACAAGAATTCCAATGAGAAGTCCGAGAAAAAATCTTACAACTAAGAGACGTCGTACAAAATGCCAACATATAAAATGTATTCTTAATACCAATGATCGATATCGAATATTGTTCTGTGATATTAAATGCATGATAAAAAAAGAAATAAAGATTATTCTAGAACAAACAAGCAAATTAGATCGGCTTGAAAAGAAAACAAAACGATATTTGAAAATAAACTGTTAGCTTCACCTGAAAATTACAATATTGAGCGCACATAAGACCGTCTCATCCATTGGCAAGAACTTTACTATCTTGGGTGTGGATGTGGGTCGATCACTTGTTCAGTCACAAGTAAAAGCATAATGATGATTGAATCGAAAATTCAAATAACAAGAAACGTAACGAAGAAGATTGGAATTGCACAATAG
This sequence comes from Rotaria sp. Silwood2, assembly GCA_905329745.1. NCBI lineage: Eukaryota > Metazoa > Rotifera > Eurotatoria > Philodinida > Philodinidae > Rotaria > Rotaria sp. Silwood2. The sequence goes on along the minus strand of CAJNSZ010000819.1, from coordinate 41,979 downwards.
GATCAACAAAAAATAACAATAGTTCAAATTCTCTGGACTAATCACAAATAATATAAGGTTCATGAATGCTTGTGACTACACTAATTTCTCAAAACACAGAAGTCACAGGAAAAAATAGCAATTTCCAATTGAATTTCACATTACTCATAGTTTAGAAAGAAAATCATTTTTGCTTCTCGTGACATGTTCCTGGATTCGAATGAATAGAAAAAACAAAGAGTACAAAAAAAAAGCATAGGATCTATGTATTTTGTTCATATTTTGAAAAGAAATTTCAAAAAGAGTTTTTTAATTTGTTTGTAAATGAAATAGTTATATTTTCAGTGTACTACTGTATCCATGACACTTTCTCTGCTGCTTTGAATAGACTTACTTATCTTAAGTATCCATTCTCATCTATACCACAACCATAATGATTCGTCAGTTGTGATAAAAAATGTCGTTTTTTATTCTTCTTTACCGAGGAAGTGACACATTGTTTAAACGTAAATAATTTTGACATGTCAGGATTGAAATTCATTCCTGTCGATCGATTTTATTCATGTTGTAAAAGAAGGGGTGTGGGTGTGGGTGGGTGTGGGTGTGGGTGTGGGTGTGGGTGTGGGTGTGGATGTGTGGGTGTGGGTGGTGGTGTGGGTGTGGGTGGGGTGTGGGTATGGGTGTGGGTGTGGGTGTGAGTGTGGGTGGGTGTGGGTGTAGGTGTGGGTGAGTGTGGATGTGGGTTAAGAAATGAACAACATCCACACTCACACTCACACCCACACTCCCACATCCGCACCCACACCCACACACCCCTGTTAGAAATTGAAGTAATTGTTCACTTGTATGATGATAACATATTTCAGATCTTGATATCGATGATACTTTTATTTCATCATCAAATAATACAAATACTAAAATCTTTGTAATAGAAGAAAAAGCCATGAATTCAAGTTTTTTCTTTGATGGGACTATTTATGAATAAGAATATCAAGTATTTCTGCTGTTTTTTAATTCACAATATGCTGAATTAAATTCTGTAATATTCGGAATCCTCAATCTCTAAACATTACTTTATAAAGAATCTTTGAATGAAATGATGCAATCTTTTTCTTTTAAACAAAAAACAAATAATTCTATATGCTCCATATCTAATAGGGGTGTGGGTGTAATTGTTTGTTGTTTACCTTCACCCACACCCACGCCCACACCCAGGTTTCTAAGGGATTCCAAGAGTATCCGACATTTTCCGACTATCGGATACAACTGTCGGAAATCGTTGGATCCGACATCCGACAACTTCCCACTGGATTCCGACAGGGATCCTGTCGGAATTTATCGGATTAAGCGAGGTTTCCGATAGAATCCAACGGGATCCGGGACATGGATTACTCGTCCAGGGAACCGTCGAGATATTCAAATATATCACAGAAAACTTCGTTAGATAAATCTTCTATATGAGTGATTGATAGTCTGTGTAAAATACAAAGAAGAATAAGTTAAATTACAAATAAATTAATGTTGCTTACTTTTCTTCATTCCATGCTAGTAGTGAATATACAAAAACAAATATGTAGATATTTTATTAAACAGAATATTCAAATATTGCTTACTTTTTGCTATTCTTGTTTCTGGACGTTGTTTCTGTATGATTTGATTTGTGAATGTTGGAAAATCAATTTTATATTGAGAGGCTTGTAACATACTAAAAATTGTATAATTGCCCACGAAAAAAATTTTTTTAAAAGTTTGCGTTCCAACGCGTTTATTTTTATGTTCACATGTTTTCGCTAGAAGTTAAACGCAGGTTTTAAAACGCGTTCAAACGCATCATTTTATCGGTAAAAATGACTACATATCAACCAAAACGCGTCCGCTACGACACGTTTTATCCATATAAAACACTACTTCTTTCCATGTTAATGCGTTTAAACGATGTAGTTTACTTTCCTTCCTCNTTAAAGGATCTCTCCAGCAAAATTTTCAGTTTTTCTTCCAGCAAAATCCGGCCAAAGTTTGCAAGGCCTAATAGAAGCCCCGGGGGGCTTCTAATATGGGAGGGGGTTTATGCATTGTGAACACATGATCGGAACCAACGAAAATCATTCAATATAATAAAATGTTAATAAAGAATAGAGCGAAATGTGAGTTTTATTACTTTCTGCATTCTTGTTAGTGTTAATCAGGTAGGTTACAAACATCATGTCGAGATTCTACATAATCAAATTTAAATACAATCATTGATGATGTGATTAAAATTATGATTCACCTTTTTTGTTCAAATTAGTTTCATAATCAATAATTTATTTATTTTTTTCTTTTAAAAATATTTGATTTATTACCGATGGGTACTGAAAATTTATTTCTTAATTCATAATAAGATATAACGAGTTCTTTATCTTTGATTAAGTTTATTTTTGCTTTAAATAAAGAGTATTGTAAGACAGACAAAGATTGAGAAAATTTTCAAAAAACATAACGACATCTGCTTGTCGATTCTTTTCGCTATCATTGAATTACATTAGAACCAATTAATTTCTTGATAATTAATTTTACATACAGTTTCATTATATAATTTATTCAAGTGGCGCTATCTATTGATGTTTACATTCAAAATTAATGCTACCTGACGAGCGAACTTATCCAGATGGTCAAAAATTTGTTCAATATAAAACTTTTGTCATTACGTAGAATCTACTGACGAGAATACTAGCCGAACTTATCACTTGCCGTTTGAGCTCACACGAAAGTCTCTATAAGATTAAAAATAGGCTTGAAAGATTTCATGTAGATTTATGAGCGCAATCCTTTTAAGAATTTTTCTAATCTTATTCTTCTTAGGATATTAAATTCTCAAGTAGTGCGTACATTTCAACAAAGTTCAAAAGAAAATCTAATTAATTTTCTTGTAAATCTGTTCTCATAGGAAGAAAATATTCATGCTAGAATATCAACATTACAACATGTTTTTTTTTCTTGACATACCAAGCAATGAGTCAAAATGGTTCTAACCAAGATAGAGAGAAATGTGATAACCAGCTGAAAGATAAATAATATATGTTGTACACTTTCAGTTGCATGAAACTTTTTTTCTCTAGAGCAAAATAAACAAAAACACCTACCCGCTAATCTTACAGATCTCGAATAGGAATTCAATGATTATTCAAAGCATCTATATACTAATAGTAGCTCTTGATATAGAAGTTGTTAATGCAATTCATACGGGATTAAAATATGAAATGCGATGTAGTTATTCTTGCTAATCATAACAAGATTGTTTTATTTATTTTATCTATTTTGGGATGCACTTCTTTAACATCCTTCAGAAATGCAATAAGAAAGTATTATCAACACCAAAAGATCATATAAGCTAATGTTTTTTTTTTGAATAACTCTCAATAGGAACATCATAGAAACCTGCGATTTTTTGCCATGTAAGAGAGAAGACTAGAAAACATTGAAATATATCGAATTTTGATTGGTTAGCAATTGATGAATTATCAGGTTAGTTCTTGGTGGAGATTTTTGAAAGTAGCATTTCGAACCTATTTTCCTTTCGATCTGCACAAGATCAACATTTATAGTTTGTTCCGTTGGAGAGTTATAAGACTTTTCTTGAAACTCCCAATTTCAGCCTATTGATATATGATCATCTGCAAAAGTAGTTATACTAGGTGTGATTCATTATGTTGAGCCGAATGAGCGTAGTTTGTTTTTCGGTTCGAATTGATCTGACACCGTTCTCTCAATACGAACCTAATAATAAACATTATTATTCGACTCAGCATGAGGAATTATTTCTGCCTAGCCATTTTTCCAAGTGATCACAGTTCAATTTGCTAAAATCAGAGGTCTCAGTTAAAGCCTTATGTAGATTGAAAGAGAACATGTCATAAGTTCAAATCGAAAGAAATATGATCTCCGAGTCTTTTCTCTTGAACGATGAAAACCGCAAGTCTCTATGATGTTCTTATCATTAGTTATTCAAAAAAGAAAAAAACATTGATCTACCTTATCTTTTGATGTCGATGATAATACATATATTAGAACGAGATATTATTGATTGACGATCTTTGACAGTCGTCTGTTACGATCCGAAAGGAAATCATAAATTATTTCTATCCTATATATATATTTCGACAGTTATTTTAGATCGTGTTTCATAGTAACAAATTGATCTGTATATTTTCAGTTTTGAATAGTTGCTTACTTTTTTCTAACATCATCTATAGTTGATCTGGGTTTATTAATAGTTAAATTTGTACTAGATGTTGGATTTTTTATACTAATTGAATCTTTTTCTATATTTCGTTGAATAGCACTAATAGAAAATCATTTTTTTCTTTTTATTAAATTCTATTATAAATAGAAATTCTTACCAATTATCTTTTAATTTCATGTAAGCTTTATAAAGTTCTTCATATTTTCTTTTTGTTTGATTATGTATTTCTTCACGTTTTCTTATATGAATTTGTTGTTGTTCATTATCATGTACACTTTGACGAAGAAGATCACTAAATAGAAAAAAAAAATAATAAAATTTTTCTTAAATTAAATAAATGTTTTTGTTTTTAAATCATACTCAATATCTTTATTTTCTTTTTTTAATTGTTCTATTTGTTTATCTTTATTTATTATTTCATCTAAACTTTGTTTAAGTAAATATTGATAATGTCCAATTTGTTGATTAAATTCATTTTGTTGTTTTGTTATATATTCATTCCATTGTAATTTTTCATATTCATATAATTTAATACGTTCTTGATATTGATTTTCAAGATGTATTCGTTCATTTAATGATTGTTCTTTTTCATGTTCTAATTGTGATATTAATAAAGATGATGTTGATTCACTCGGATCAGATAATTTCATACGTTTATTTGATTGTAATTCATCAATTGATGTATAAGTTTCAACAATTAATGAACGTCCATTAAGAAAATGTCTTGATTCTTTTAATGCACGTTCATAACTTATTCGATCATCGAAAGTTATCGTAGCTAAACCTTGTGATGGATTTGATAAACACATTCGTACACGTCCATAATGTGAAAAATATCGAATAAGATTTTTTTCTTCTAATTGTTCACATGTACCACGTATTGTTAAACGACAATTACTATTTGAATTCGTTGTTGTTGTTGTTGTTGTTGTTAAACGTTGATTATGAGAAGAATTTCTATTGAATGTTGTTTTCCATGTTGCATTAACAAAACTATTTGAATCAATTCGATGTGGTGATTCACGAATAAATTCTTCAGCATTATTTTTGTCTGCAAATGTTACTGTACATTGATTGGATTTTATATAACAATTAAGTATTCGACCATAACTTTGACAAAAATTTTCAACAATATCAACACTTGTACGACTATCAAGACCAGTAATTACAACAGTTGACATTATCGTTATCTAAAATTTTTTATAAATATATTAAATAGTTAAAATTCTGATCAAAAAGATTTTAAAATAATATCTTTTATTTATTTATCTCCTTAAGAACAGAGTTACTATTGGAAGCATTAATAAGTTTGAGGAACTCAGAGACAATATATACATATATATATATATATTTATACATATACGATCGACACAACAAAAATGTTCTAGAAGAGAGAGAGAGAGAGAGAATATCCATAAAGATAACAAGGCCATTACGATAGCAATCGATACTAGATGTTAACATTTATCGGAGGTCTAAGAAAAATAGTACAGAAGTAATGGATCTAACCACGCGAAGAAAGAAGATGAATTACGATTTTCAGAATACAATTGAAATAATAGATCCGGAATCTGTGTCATTGAAGTTTCAAAAGAAATTAGAGAAAGATGAACCCTGCTAGCAATTCCTAGTGCAAACTTTCGGATTACGTCACTGTAGGAGTTATGCTAAAGTCAATTATTAACTCAATTTTTCTGTTACTGTAGCATTCATTTAGTTGCATCTATATAATGCGTAAAGTCTTGACTGAAGAACGGTTTATCAGTTAAAGAACTTCTCTCACAGATAGATCTTCAAGATGTTCTTCTACAGTATGGTACTTTTCAGATGTTCTTGTTCTATAAACTCGTATGATTTCTGAATGTTTCCAGGAAATGAAAAGATATTCATAGTTCCTTCATCAAAGAATTTTTTCTAAACGATTCGAAAGATATTTTAATCTCTTAAAATAAAAGAAATTGAAACATAACAAAAGTTTTATTGAGAAAAAAAAAACATCATTTAAATATAGACAAAAGACATATTTGTATCAAAAAAAAAATATCGAGCACAGAGTAAAATCTGACCATAGTTTCATATAACAAAAAAAAAAAAGAAGTTTTTCTATTTACAATTGGTTAATCCATGTACTTGTATTTTAAGAATTCGTATATGATTTGCTAAATATTTTACTTGTTTGAATAATAATTTTCAATTCTTTTTTGTGTTCAAGTTACTTTTTGTTTCTTGTTATGTTTTTGTTAATAAATATACTTTTTTTTCTAAACGTTCATTTTTTTTCTATGTATATAGAAATTTTTTGATAATATCGGACATTTTATATTGATATTGTATTCATAAATTATTCTAAACAAAGTTCATTGTATATCTAATGTAAAAAAAAAAAGAAAATAAATCAAAACTTAGTAAGAGAAGATCAAAATCTAAGACAATACTTTTTAAAATGAATAATAATCGATTTAATCGAACTAAAACTATTACACAATTTATAGTGTTTAAATTTCAATTACATTAGATAACTATAATAGTTTGGCAGGGTCGAATGGTAACGTGTTTGTTCTTTTCGAGAATTAGTATCAAGTTTGAGCTTTTTCTTTCACAGCTGCAAGTTTGTAAATGATTTATGCATACCAAGATGATTCAGTTATGCAAATTATCACTCGCGACGCATATTATCTGTGCTCATTATTGTATATTTGTGCTTCGCTTTAATTGCTTTCTTTCGTCATAAGGTTACTTGTAATCAGCACTATGTTTCTTTAGGTCTTTTCATGTATAGATGGTTAAATAAACCGAAAACAATTAATAGATAATGAATCGATGATCGATACCATACTTCTTCATCGTTACAATAACGAATTCTATTATATTCATCTGCTTTAAGCATGTTATCCATGTAAATAAACTATTATTTACTTATACAAATTATCTAACTGTTTAAGAGCTAAAAGCAAATATGTTTATCACAACGGCAGTTATTGTTATTACTTTGAAGGACATTTTCAAACTGTATGAATTTACATAGGTCAGAAAAGTATGAACATCGGAGTCATTGATCTGTCAATAGTTCTAGTTCAGTACGGGGTACAATAAACCCCCTCCCATATTAGAAGCCCCCCGGGGCTTCTATTAGGCCTTGCAAACTTTGGCCGGATTTTGCTGGAAAAAAAACTGAAAATTTTGCTGGATAGATCCTTTAAAGGGGGCTTCTAATATGGGAGGGGCTTCTATTACGGGGAGGGGTTTAGTGAAAATCGAAATATTATTTTTGCATACTATCGTGATAGCAACATATTTTTCTGCTGGGCATTGACATTTCTATATTACAAGCAAAAGTAGAAATCTTGATATTTAACATGATCTTACGTATTTATGATTGTTTTGGTAGAATTCGATTAACGGGAATTTTATCATTACAAGTAACTTGTCGAACATAATCAGTCATTTTTAAGAAACTTCATATACAATATTTTACTATTTAATTAAAAAAGTTTTTTACGGATGAATATGAAACAAATAATTCTTTTCATTGAATTCTACTTAAATTTATCTCGTTTCACTTTTATGTTTACATATCTTTTTTAAGCTGTACGAATATTTTAATCGATTTATTTCTAGTATAAAATTAAAAATGCAATAAATTTAATTTTTCCTAAACTTCTCAATTTATTTTTTTCTCTTACTTTTAAATTTACTATTTTATGTCATATGATCAGATTGAAATCTAGAAAAAAAATAAAAAAAGTATAATCATCAAATCATATTTGTTCATTATTAGATATTTACATAACGTTTTTGATTTCCATTTGATCTTCATATCAATAATTGAATTCATTCTAAATAAATAAAACATAATGAATTAATTCAATCATATAAAAACTATATTAGAATAAAATATTCTTACAATGTAATTTACTTAGTCTTCTTTTTATCTGTCTGTTCTTATATAAACTAAGCACACTTACCTAGAAGTATATATTTTCTTTTTATACCAAATTGCTTACTCTGTATATATAACAATAACCCATTAACAGATGTTTGACATATAATTGTATACTGCTGATTCGCCTGTGCGCTTTGAATATAGTTTTATGTAGATGCTAGACTATCTAATAGCCCCAACCACGTATATATATATCACGAGGAGGCAATGATGAAATTTTTGGCTAATAGAATAAAAAAATATATATTCATAACGGATTAGAAATAAAGATATTTTCAAAATACCTTATATATATAGGAACTAATGTTCCAATAAGAATTAATGATTACATACTGATGTTTTTATTTCCGATACCAATAGTTCTGAATTCATACTCAATAAAATAGTCGCGAATATAACTTTGAAAAATTAGATGTATTTTCAACCACTATTTTTTTTCTTGTATAAATTGTTCATGCCACTCTATTCGATAGAAACCATCGAATCCAATATTCTAAGACTAGACTTCCAATCATATCAATTAAATTTTGTAATCCAAACTCAATAAATTTTAACTTAGATTAAAAACAAAACAACAAAGAATTCTATTTCGTATGTTTAATCATTTTGAATATCTAATCAAAATCCTTATACTTGAACTTATTATCTTTCTCTAATTGTTTGTATAATAATTCTAAAAAAACAAAAAAAAAGATATAAACTTTTCTATATTCTAAATTTTTCTTTACTAATCAACTATATTATATCTTATTATATTCTATACTTACATCTTAAATAAGAATATATTGAATTCATATGCATATTGAAAAAGAAAAATATATATGGTGACTTACACAACTGATGTAAAACATGAAAAATAAAAAGAACCATAACCAAAACAAGACTTTATTTCATTCTTGAATTCGATATTATCTTAATTCTAATTGTGGATCGTCTAATTATGTTTCAAAAAAAAAAATATTTAACTTATTACACACACACACACTCTCTCTTATGTTTAATTTGAAAAAAAAAAACTTCTAGTTTTTAATGTTAATTTCATCTTAGTTTAAATCAATGATGATGAAAGAAAACAAAAGAATGAATATTCCACAGCTACAACATAAAAATATGGAAAAAAAATTCTTTTAGTCTTTGTTAAACGCGCACACACACACAGTCTCAATATCGATGTCATTTATTTGTAGTTTTTTTTTTCGAGTTCTCTTTAAAAACATACCACACTTGCATGTTTCCTTATTTTTTATTGGCCACGACCTCGACCACGGCCACCATAATTTGATACACCACCACCACCACCACGACTATTACCACGTTTTGGATATGGTGCTGAACGATTGCTAAAATTTGGCGAATTATTATTTCCAGAAGGACCACCTCCTCGACTATATTTTAAAAAGAAAACATACAAAAATAGTTAATCTACGATTAGGAATTTTAATGACCATGATAAGTCATTAAGAATATCGAATGACGTCAATGAAGTTATAAAATAAAATAAGACTGAAAATGTACTTTCATTTATATTGTGAACTAAATCCCGTCGAACAGTAGTCTAAAGCCCTGCATCAGAATTATGTTTAGGATTGGTCGCAGCTCTCTATATTGCCTAACAGTGTAAACTATGTTGAATACTACAAGTTTTTTGGCTAATAAATTTTATTCTATGATTTTCATTGTACAAACTGATCTATTGTCAAGAATTGATTTACGTCCCTATGAAGCTTTCCATAGGTGAAGAAAAGTCAGAATCAAGGTCGACTACGACTTCTTCTCACGAGCGTAGGCTATGAAGAAACATCAATTGAGTTTCGAAAATAAGTCAATTTCATACAGGAAATACCAAAGAATAAAACTTAAAGTTTTTGTGTTAAATTTGATTTATTCGTGAGATATTTAGTTGACTCTGATACAGGTCTTTAGTCAAGTCCGATTTGAAAACATTGACTCATATAAACTCGACTAATCGAAATCTCTACTCTATATCATTCTCTAATAATCTTACGCATCCTTTTTTATTTTGAAAAATATAATATAACACTTACCCTCGTTTACCACGCATGGAACCACCTCCACGTGATTCTTGTTGTGATATATCATTATAATTAATTCCATTATCATTATAATTTTGTGAACTGACTCCATATGAATTTGAATTATCAAATAGATTTGGCATGGATGAACCACTATTATATCCACCAACATTACTGCTACTATTAGTTTGTTGTGATGGTAATTGAAATGGATTATTCATATTATTAAAACTATTTGGATTTGTACCATAACCTTGTTGTTGATTTGATCCATAAGATGGTGGCATAAAGTTTGGAGTTGATGGTTGATTTACATTATTATTAAACGGCATATTTGGATTAGTATTATACGAATTATAATTCATCATTGGTTGTTGTGGCATAGGTGGTGGTGGAGGTGGTTGAATTTGTTCCATGGAATTATATAATGAAGGAAAAGCACCTGTATTTGATGGATTGAAACCCGATCCATTTGAATTATATCCTTGTTGACCATATGATGAAGATGGTGGTGGTGGTGGTTGATTATAATTTTGATTATCCCAACCTTCATTATTATCTCGCATTGAACTAAAATTATTTCTTTGACCAGAACCAGAATAATTTCTAGGAAATGATGTACCACTATTAGTTCCAGTTGGATTTGATCCTTCTTGCATTTTTTCTTTTGGTACAGCTTTTTTAACATCTAAAGTTCGACCATTAACTAAATGTGGTTTTTCAAGAATAACTTTATCAACAGCATCATAATCATCAAATGAAACAAAAGCAAAACCACGAGGTTTACCTAAACAATTATTTGTATTTATTTATTTTTTTTTTCTCTCTTAAACTTACCATCACGATCATTCATAACAAGAATTTCTGTAACATTTCCAAAACGAGAAAAATATTGTCGAAGACATGCTTCATCAATACCATCACGTAAACCAGCAACAAATAATTTTTTTACTGTTAAATGTGATTCAGTACTATTTTGATCTTCACGTGGCACTATAATTAAAAACAAAAAATTCATGAGAAGATCAAGAAAACTAAGAATTGGTTAAAATAAATGTGATATTCGAAAATCAGTATAAAAAACTACCGATCTCCGCACGCCTGGAGAAGTACGGAGTAAAACTTTAATAAAATACAGCCGTAGGAAACTAGAAGTCATTTTTGTTTTTATAGGAATAAAATTTCTCTTACATACATTTGACTCGATGTAGTTTTTAATGCTGATTGTGAATGTCATATTTATTTTTTGCCTTACAATTGTATGTCGTGGAAATAAAACTGCCAAAAAATGTCCTTTTTTACCTCTTGAAAAATCACTATGCATGAGAGAGAGAGATATGAAACTCATTTCGGCCCGAAGGTAAACTTTCTTTTATCATTTTATAGAGAAACAAAAGTTATAAAATTTAGTTTAAAATGATTTCATTTTGAAACATAGCAGCAAATATACTGGCAAAAATCAACAATTATAAATTCATAAACGATGATCTTTTCTATTCATGTTCGATTATATGGCACTAGTTAATAAATGATATAAAACATTTGAAAGAGCTCTTTTTCTTTTTTTCTAGCTATTGATGCTCTATCTTTTGATATATGATATGAAAATATTCTTTGACTTTACTATTTTCTTGATAGTAGGTAGGTAGTGCTCAACATTTGAATTTTAAAATGATGACTGTTCAAATGCATAAAAAAAAAAAATTTGTTGAATCTTACTTGCTCGTTTTGAATCTATTTGACGATTATCAATTGTATGTGGTCTAGAACGCATAAAATCTTCGACAGATGATGCATCTAAAGTATTCAGTTTATTTGTTTTTTTTTTTTATTTTTATTTCAATTTTACCTTCATAAGTAACAAAACCAAAGCCTCGTGATTTTCCTTCAGAAGTTCGCATAACAACACAATCTGTCATTTTACCAAAACGAGAACAAAATGCACGTAATGTTTCATCAGTAGTACTGTCAAAAACAAAAACAAAAAACAGATAAATAAATAAAAATTTTATTTTTGATTATTAAAAAAAAAAAATATAGTTATACTTATAACTTAAACCACCGAGGAAAATTTTCTTATTTTGTTCCGAAGATGATGATGAATTCATATTAGTTGTACCACCATATGTTTGATTAACCATATTGAAAAAGAAACACTAAATCGTGAAAAGGGAAGAAAATGAAATGAAATGAAGTAATAACAATAACTGACAAAACATGTAGCCATTATTTAACATAAACCTCCATGAAAATATTATTGATAGATGTCATTTTAGATCGGATGATTATTCATTTATTTTTTCTATTCGGCTATAATATATGTCACTTAGTAATATTGTTGTTGTCTTCGAGGTTAATATATTATGATTTGATTGTTTACTTGATAATGTTATCACCTACGAAATCGTTTTAATGATAGTCAATACTAGATAAATAAGCGTTTACAAATTACAATGAAGAAGACATATTTATTAAGAGCTTTGAATTGAATTTCATTAATAATACGACTTCTAATAATTGTCTTTTTTTGTTTGTTTGTTTTGTCTTTGCAGATATAAACATTCTTTCATATATTTACGTTCCAAATTTTGAAGACTTCCATGGCATCGACAGCTAGCTTACAAGAGAAATTTAATGCAGCTGTCAAAGCTATTCAACGATTACCTTCTGATGGTAATTTTAAAAAAGAAAAGAAAATCAAAGTTAACTAAATTTGATTAAACTGATTTTAATTATTTAATTAGGTTCTTTTCAACCATCAAATGAAATGAAATTGACTTTCTATGGTCTTTATAAACAAGCAACAGCAGGTCCATGTAAAGAACCTCGACCATCTCTATTTAATTATATTAATCGAGCAAAATGGTAAATCGAAAATTCAACGTTTTTTTTTTTTCTTAAAATTACTTATTAATTTAGGGATGCATGGGATAGATGTCGATCAATGACTAAAGAATCAGCTATGACAGCTTATATTGATGAAATTCGAAAAGTAAATTTCAGAAACAAAACAAAAAAAAAGAAAAGAAAATTTTCTCTCATTATTCATTTAAGATTCTTGAAACTATGCCACAAACAAATGAAGTATTAGAATTTACACAATTAATTGGACCATTTTATGAATTTGTTGATGATCAGACAGAAGAAAATCAACCAATTTCATTAATAAAGAAAAAATCACATCATACAAATATTAAGAAAAAAAAACCAAATACACTTGGATCTCTTTCTAATGGAACCGGTGAAAGTAAAAAAAAAAAAACTAAACGAAATTATTTGAAATAAAGAAGACAAAAAAAAATGTATTGTTTACTGTAGATGATTATGATGAACATTCAATGAATCATACGAATGGTCCAATTCAAACAATAGTTTCATCTGGAAATGGTCCAGTACCATCTTCATCACCTTCATCGTCTTCATCATCAATATCTTCATCTGGTAAATCTCATTTTTTATTCGTTTGATCTTCTGTTTTTTATCTAACAATTGATCGAAAAGTTTTTAAATATGATTTTTGATCTGCTAGAAAATATTTCCGATGTTTTCACTGCATCCGAGTGTTGATTCATTAGACATCCTCTCTATTAATGTATGGTAGCTTCTAAACTAAAAGATAATATATATATAAATAAAGATTTCAAACTTTTAGTTTCAAATCGCAACAGTGAAAATACAAGAATTGTTTTTTTTTAACTCATCAGAAATACGTTCTAAGGATTCAAAAAGAAAAAACGTGAACAAACTTATATTGTTTAAAATACTTATCAATCATCCTTTTTAAAATTATTATATAGATGCTGAAGAATTTTATGACGATCCACCGGATCGACTTTCTCTCAATCCTAGTGTATCAAATGATGAAATGATATCAAAAGAAAATCTTCAAGTAAATTTATATTTACAATTATAGAAACGAAATAAATTATTTTCCTATTTTTAGACGAATGAACCTCCATCAACATCCAACATTCCACCTGAACAGCCGTCAAATAATACAACAAAATATCATCCACATGTATATGGTGGTCAAGATGGTTCAAACGTTCCTGTACATCGTTCTCATAGAGGAAGTAAGAAGATTTTTCTTCTTTTTTTTTTTTAATAAACTATTCATTTGATAATGTTAGGTAATCATTCGAATGAATTCCACGGATTATCAACACATTCATCATATCGTCATCATAATCCATCTGATGGTGCTCGTTATTCATTTTCATCTGTTGCATCTGGTGGTGGTGGTAATGGACGACATCCAAATAATAATTATAATAAAGAAACACAACGTGCTATACTAGCAGCACTTACAAAACTTCAACGTGATGTTAATAATATATTAGAACGACTCAATCGATTAGAAACATCTTCACATTTTCTTCAACAGGTTAGAATAAGAAAATTTAAAAAAAATATTTTATCAATTGCTGATAGTTATGAAAGTAAAATTGCAATAATATCGATTGAATTTTGCTTGCTTTACACATTCAAAATGTGTTAAAAAGCAAAAGTACTTTTTTTTCGAAGCGTATATATGGGGGTGGCCAACTTGACTGATACCCCGTTTTGAATCAGCCCTATTGTAAGGATAAAACCTATTATTGTCCTGACCATATAAGAGAGGATCCTATATAACCCTGGATTGGCCCGAACAACAACATGTTTTATGCTTATAATAGTAGAGAAAAGCTAGCAGATCACATGACAAGCTGGTAGCTGTTCTTCACTATTGTAAGGATAAAACATGTTGTTGTTCGGGCCAATCCAGGGTTATATAGGATTCTGTCTTATATGGCCCGGACAATAATAGGTTTTATCCTTACAATAGGGCTGAATCAAAACGGGGTATCAGTCAAGTTGGCCACCCCCATATATAGTGCCTCCTACAATAACCACAAAATCCGAGAGGACCAACTCGATCGTTGAAGGGTACTGCTCCTTCACACTGTGAATATCCAGTAGAACATTCGGTGAAAAACGCACCTTTTCATGATTTCAATAGGGTAGCATATAGTTTGCCCTGTGAACTATTTAATGACATATAGATCTGATTTCTTCTTGTTAGTATTAGTTGGAAAGCACAGAGAAAGTCTAGTCAAAAAACGCCGTTAGTAAGGATCAGGAGACTCTTTCATTGTGAATGAAAAACATAAGAAGACTGTACCCCTGAAAAAATTACATATTATGTGAAACTGTGTTTTTACGGAAACACGAGTTCAGTAAGATATACTTGAACTATTTTCAAATGATATGAACATTTGAGAGATAATAAAACAATATGGAGCAGAAAATAAGGTCTTTATCAAAGTAAAAAAAATCGCATATCCATCTGATCTATAGAAACATATCCACTGTGTATTGATTTTGTAACTATTTTTCTTTTAGAGAGAATTATCTACACAATTGCATCGTTCTTCTAAATCAAATGTAGGTTAAATTTTTATTGAAATTTTTATTATTTTATATAATATCTAACAGTCTTTATCACGATGGTTACCATTGGCTGGGTTACGTCGTCGCGCCGTTGCCTTTATTTTACTTTGGCCATTTTTTGTCTTCGCACTCATTCGACTTTTTCTTCGTGCGCGAATTATTATACGGTAAATATGAGTTTATTATGTTATTTTCACTTTTTTGCATGTTCTTTTTGTTTTTTCTATAGTTTCCGACAACCACGTCTTTGACTGAATGATATAATTTTTAAAGTCGTTCGTGATTTTTTTTTTGTAAATATCTTTTTCTTGAAAGAAAAAATATGTGCAATGTATTTCTGAAAGCTTTTCGTATATCTGTGTGTATATCAATTGAATTTTTAGACAAGATTTTCTCTTATGGCATCAATAACAAGTGGTACTGATAGTGAACATTTGGGTATACCAAAAGCTGTATTTGTTGAAGATGTTGATAGTTTTATGCAACAACCAGAAAATGATTCAGCTGATACAGTTATTCGAAGGTGAAAAACGAAACTTTTTTTTTTTTTTGTTAATCAAGAATAATTATTTATTTTTGTTTTCATAGACTTGATGATTTAAATAGTAAATATCGTTTTATGGAAATGAATTTATTACAAAAGAAAAAACGTTTACGAGGAAAATTACCTGATATTCAAATTTGCTTAGGTATATCAGAGTTGTTTTTATCTATTAAATTATTTATATTAATATAGATATGGTTGAACAACTTCGTAAATATCGTGAGAACGGTAGTGATATGGATACAAACTTTTTACTAGCTCATAATCTTTATGGTAAAGCAACAATACCACCAACAGATAAGGTTGAATTGAAATAATTAATTAATGTGAAGAAAGCATTGTTTGTTCTCTATAGGTTTGTCTATGGTTAGGTGCTAATGTTATGCTTGAATATACATTGGATGAAGCTGAAGAATTATTACGTGGAAATCAAAAAACAGCACAAACAACACTTGAAAAAGTTGATGAAGATCTTGATTTTTTAAGGTATAAAATTAAATATTTTTCTATTTTAAAATTTTATTTTCTTTGAAAAAAAAATAATAGAGATCAAATTACAACAACTGAAGTAAATATGGCTCGTTTACATAATTGGGCTGTTAAACAAAGACAACAAAATAAGAAATAATATGAACATTTGATTATCTAGTTTTTACTCTTTTTTTTTTTGGTTTCAACATTTGCCGTGTCTTGTTATTGTTGATTTCTTTCATTTTCTTTTATTATATATTAATGCATTTCACATCGATATTAATCGAATGTTTGAAGAGACATAAGAAGAATTTTGATAAACTTATTAAATACGTTTATGTTAACAAGCTTGTCTTTAAAATTATTTTTAATGCATTCTAAAAATTCTATATTACAATTGAATTCAAAATATTGTGAAATAGATTTAGCTTGGAACGTTTTTATTCAATGATTTCCTTCTTAAGTAATAATCGAACAACTATCATTTGATTATTTCAATAAGATTCAAAATAGTGCTTATAAAAAAATATTATTTTCAACAGTTACTTTTAAGTTACCGAAAAATACATCTAAAAAAGTAATAAATAGTAATAATTGATCATTTTATCCATTCAATATTTAATATCGGATTGTTCACAAATATGAATAAAGATTTAGTTTTTTTTTTTTTGAATGAAAAATTTGTTAATACTCTAATATTTAATTTCGAAAGTCGAAATTTTTAACTAAAAATTATCCCTTTTGTTATTTCTGACTTATCATTTATTTATTCTCATATTTCATCAACGAACTTATTTTTCTCAAATATCGCGATATGCATATTTACTCAATTAAATACAGCACTTACTTCCGCTCCATTTTTTTTTACTAATAATTAGTCAAACGAACTTATTATAAAAGAAAACAAACATGTGCGTTTGACATATTGAGTCATAGATGTTTGATTGATTCAGATACGTCGAGAAAAATGCATTACCTAATTACTTGACAAACCTTGACTATAAGTAAATAAAAAAATAGAAAACATTATTAAGAAAATGAATATTCTAGCATAAAAGGTAACTATTTTTGTTGATAACTTTTATTCGTATTACTTTTCTTGTTCTTTTATTAGTATAATTTCTTCAAAGAATCATACAATCGTGGTTACCTTATTTTATTTCATATACATTATGCATAGATTGAAAAACAAAATAGTTAATATTGCTAATCATAAGAAGAACAAAGACATGCATCTTCATTCAAAAAGTGCCAATACCATAGCATCTGCTTGTGCAGCGTTAGTACCTTCACATAGCAGCATAACATCATCTGGACAAAATACTTCTCGAATATTTCAAAACTTTTTATTAGTCTGGCTGGATACTAATATTGATGTAGTGAACAATCCTGATTATCGTCGTATAATCACAATCTTAAAACAAATTGCCAATTCTGTAAACACATTTACTAGAGTGGAAGAGTGTCTAGATTTTATTCAAGAGATTAAAGAAGAAACAATATTCTTCATAATATCTGGATCACTTAGTCAAACTGTAATACCTATTGTTCATGATATACCTCAGATTAAGTCTATTTATATATTTTGTGAAAATAAATTAGATCATGAACTATGGATACATAAATGGCCAAAAATCAGAGATGTTTTTATGGAAGGTTTATTTCTTTGTGAAGCACTTAAACAAGCTGCTCAAGAATGTGATCGAAATACTATTCGGATAAGTTTCATTGAAATGAATGATGAAACATTGGATCAAAATTCAGACGAATTCCATCAAAATTTTATGTATATTGAAATATTGAAAGTAATTGTATCGACAATAAAATTTAAACAACAAAATTTTAATGAGTTTATTAATTATTATCGTAAAAATGTTGGTAGCAACGTTATTGAACTGAAAAATATTGATAAACTTGAACGAGAATACCATGATAATGTACCAATCTGGTGGTACACTTATCCATGTTTTCTTTATTCTATGCTCAATCATGCATTATGTACTATGGATGTAGTCACTATTATTAAAATGGCTTTCTTTATAGGTGATCTTCACCATTATATTACTCAACTTCATTCTGAACAAAAGACTATTCGTCAAGACTTAACTTCTTTTATTGTTTATCGTGGTCAAGGAATATCTCAGAAAGATTTTGATCAATTGAAGAAAACACAAAATCAACTATTATCTTTTAATAATTTTTTATTTACGAGTAAAAGTCGTAATGTTGCTTTGAACTTTGCACAACAAACTGTTGCAACTTCCAACTTGGTAGGCATCCTATTTGTAATGACAATAGATCCTTCTGTAGATTCAACTCCTTACGTCAATATCCGTGATGTTAGTTACTATCCAACGGAAGAAGATTTTATCTTTACTATGAATTCTATGTTTCATATTGATCAACTTAAACAAATCGACAATAGTAATACTCGTCTCTGGCAAGTGGAATTAACATTAATCAATAACACCGATCCACAATTTCAGGCGTTGACTGGACACTTTCTAGATGTGACAATTCCTTATTGCATAGGATGGTATCGATTAAGTGATTTATTGATAAAAGAAGGTCAATTTGATAAAGCTCAACAAGTGTATGATATAGTAATTACTCAAACATCTAGTGATGTTGAGAAAGGATTTCTGTATTATCAACTTGGTTTAATTAAGTTTCATCATGGTGAATATGCGGAAGCAAACTCATATTATCATTTATCACTTGAAATTCTTCACAAAATTCTTTCTCCTGAATATATTGATGTGGCTGCATGTAAAAATGAAATTGGTTTAGTCTATGAAAAGATGGGCGAATATTCGAAAGCACTTTCATTTCTCGAAACAGCACTTGAAGTCTATGAGAAAAATCTGCCAAAAAATGATCCACTTTTGACGAGTTTTAACAAGAATATCGCTAGAGTGTCTTTTCAGAAGGGCGATTATTCAAAATCACTTTTACATTACGAAAAAATAATCGAAATTTACAAAAATAATCTTTCTCCAAACCATCCTGATGTAGCTGCTTCCTACCACAGCATTGCTTCAGTGTACGATAAAATGGGCGACTATTCAAAAGCAATATCATATTCAGAAGATGCACTTGCAATTCACAAAATAAATCATTCTTCAAATCATCCTGATATGGCTGTATCATATAACAATATTGGCTCATTACACGAAAAACTATGTGAACCTTCGATAGCGCTTGCATATTACGAAAAAGCACTTGAAATTTATGAAGAAACTTTATCTTCAGATGATCTTGATGTAGCTGCATGTCATAAAAATATTGGCTCAGTGTATTTTCAAAGAGGTGATTACTTAACAGCACTTTCGTCTTATGAAAAAGCACATGAAATCTATCGAAAAATGTTTCCATCAAGTCATCCTCAATTAGCTGCTTCTTACACATGCCATGGTATTGTGTATGAGAAAATGGGCAACTATACGAAAGCACTTTTATATTATGAAAAAGCATTGGAAACCTACCAAAACATTGATCCTTTGAATCATCTTGATTTAGCCACTGCTTACAATAATATTGGCTCTGTATATTTGCAGATGGGCGAGTATTTTGCATCACTTTCATATTACGAAGAAGCATTTGGAATCTATCGAAAAAATCTTCCCCAAAATCATCCTGATTTAGTTTTTTCTTACAATAATATTCGGGATATCTATGATCAAATGGGTGATTCTTCCAAAGCAGATTTATTTAATAAATCTTCTCTTGATATTGCACAATATTCGCCTTCTTTAAATCATCTTCATCTTGAACAATGCAAAGACAATATTGAAAAAATAAAAAATAAATTACGAATGAGATTCAAAAACTAGACATCGTATAATTTTTCTTTGTAAGAGTATACTGTTAAATAAAAATCGACAAAATGACGTGTCAAACTTGTAGAGAAATGTAGTTTATTGGTGTCTTTTTGCCAATTAAACTAAAGGTAGAAGTAGAGTTCTACAGATATAGATAAACTACGTTGCTCTGTCAGTGCATGTTACACGATACGAGTGTCGTAAACTGTCAATCTGCAACTAATTTTACGCATTAGATACTATCGAAATCTTTTCTTAAGATATACAAGAAGAGAAAAAATAGAAGTACAAATGCAAAAAGTGTGTAAACCACATAGATAGTTAGCTCTGAAGATCGAAGAAAAGATGATGAACAAGACTTAAAAAGACCAACAAGCGGGACAAGAGCGCAAAGAAAAATTCAACTGACAGAAAAGAGAAGAAGATACAGTGAAATAGAAACATCATGGGGTGAGTCTTAATCACTACGTGACAGAAAATGAACTGCAAAATAAATAAAATTGGTCCTAACAATGTTCAACAGGCAAAGATATGTCGCTAATATTTTCTTTATATATAAAGTTAATCAAATGTATATTTAGTTTTCTAACAAAACAAAGTTTAACATCGCCAATAAGGCGCCAAAATAAAGAAGAAAAACAATTTGGTCATGCAAAATAATATTATGTAAGAATTTGTGATAAGAGATATGAAGGAGATTAAAATCATGGAACAAGCCTTCTTTTATATTTCTATAGCGTTCTTTATTAGTAAAATTGTTAAAAAGCATTCATAATTAATATTTGTCAATTTTAGAGAGGAGTGAGGAACGAAATGGCGCAACAGCATAACGCACGTTTAAGACTAGATAAGTATCTAGTGATCTTTAAATATCGAGATTGAACTGATAACACTTTTTTCTAAACTTTCTCGAGATGTTTATCATAACTATTATTTAACAATAAAAAAGAATATTATATGGAAAGTTTGATTAAAAGAAAGTCATCAAGTTTTTGACTTTCTGAAGTTTCTTGCTTAGTAGAGACTCTATCTTCGTTTACCAGTAAAGAATATTTAGTTTGAAAGAAACTTTTCTTTTGATTATCTCACGAAGTTGAAAGATATATCTGTTTCTCACTAAGGAATTTAAGCTGTGCTTAATCTCAACGAGATATTAACATTTTTTAACTTTAAATATTTTATTACATTTCATTGAATCATCAGATATGGTATAAGAATTCAAAATTAACTCCGATGAAAAATATTTCATTTTTCATTGTGTTTGTTTTCTGTAATGAAGATCATTTCAAAAGTCTTTCTCATTTGTGACACTTAGATGCTGCCTTACCATGTGCCTATACGATCATAAATGTAAACATCTGCAAAAATAACAAAGCTTATAGGAAATCTCTCTTTAGATCATGATAAATTTCTTAATGTTTTTTTTTTTACCAAAAAATTGAATGTTCTAGAGAACTGATTTTTCATTATTCGTTCGATCTTAACGATCTTTTCAATATATTACTTATCATACCCAGTCTAAAGATTTTCGCAACATAAGATACTTGTAAACTAATCACCATGAAGAGAAATTGAATGAATATAATGTAATAAACAGCATTGAATTGATTTTTTATGCATTTTGTTCGATTCAAACTCGTCAATACGATTGAAGAACATAGATAGATAGTGACAAAAAGTTCTTCATGTGATACAATCACTTGGAAAGAATAGTGCAGCATTACGTTTCTTCAATAACTCTTTGTTTACATATTTTATCATCACATTTTTACTCGTTGTACAGACACAAACGGAAGAAAAATTCGTGTCTTCAATATCTCCACCGATTTTAGTTTAAACAGATCTTATGTTTCCCCACTATATTGAAATCTGGTAAAACATCGTCACATGAAAATCATATTGACGTTGTTTTTCCACAAGCACAATCTAAAAGTAAACGGCTCCTAGACGACGATTCTACCTGTCAATAGAGTCTATTGAGTTGGGTCCGAGCTCCAGAAGTTTTGACCTGATGAACTCTAGCTGTTTGAGAAATCTGTAAGATGCTCTAGTCAACGAATACCAAAAAAAAACGGAAAAAAAGTATCGTGTATCTTCGGTGCTACTAACCGAATTCAATTAGAAAATTTTGAACATGACAGATTCCATCTGTCAACAAGGCAACACACGCAATTGCAATCATCGGCATGGTATGAAGAAAATGTTATGCATTTTATAGGCAACCATAGATGGCCATAAAATAGACGTAATCTTAATGTTCTGAATTATTACGTACGATAAACGCTAATTAAAGAATTTATCTACTTCTATGTATTCCTTTTTTGCTTTGAATCATTATACAAGCATCAATCAATATTATACTCTATTATGTGATTGTTGTGTCATGGCTACAAAAGAATTTTTTTTTGTATCATTTCCTTTGCTTCGATTATGTTTATTATTATGAGGAGTGTTCATTTATAGAAATTTCACGGTATCAACAAATGGATTTCTAATTCCTATGAATAGTATTTCGCATTTCTGGAAATAATAAGACAACTATATATGTATGAATAACTCTACATTTTAAATGCAAGACGAAAACTTGTCCAGTGAGAGAGATCCTTATGTTTCGACTGTTAGGGTCGATGAATGCGAAATCCATATATGTCTGTAAATGACCGTATTTTACCAAACTATATAGCTTAATATTACGATCTTATATCTTCACTATCGCGTCCACGTACGAAAAAAGTCAACAAGCGTTTGTTTTTCTTTGCAAAACATCATATTTCTTCGTACACAATATGGAGATATACGATCTTTATAATAAACCATGTATATCGTTGTATTTGTATATGACCGTGCCGTCTATTTATGCTGGATAGATTTTTGGTAGATACCTTTTCAACAATGAAGCTCAACGAATAAATACATACTCAATCAGATTTTTTTTTTATTATTCTCCTCAAAGAAGTTTGTTGCAGTATGAGAATTTCGAAATCTTTTTTTTTCCTCACAATAATTTTTCATGACTTTTGTAGCTGCTATATAGGTCTTCAATTCGATAGATGTCGCATACATACCAATTTTGTTTTCATACAAAATTAAAGAAAATTTAATGAATCTCTCTTCGTACTTGTTAATTTTTTCTAAATGAATAATCATTTTTCATCTAGTTCTAATGTATAAGTCTCATCGAATAAAGCAACCTATCAGAATGTTATTCTTTTTCAAGACATGTTCTTTGTATGTTTTTAAAAGTGGCGGTTTAGGGAATGAGCGCTGATAACGACGTTCATCCTCCTATACGAAATGATTTTTATTATATCTTACCGAATGAAATGCTCAAAAATAAATTTCTAATACGTCTAATGAATGTTAAAAACGCTGTTTTTTTTTTGACAATAATCATTTCTTTCCTTAGCTAAAACATTCTAATTTCAGATTAATTTTTGCCTTAATTATTCATTTATTCCCTAAAACTTTCAATGTTTGCGGCATTTCGACGTCGTGCCGCATCAACATCACGTTCTGAATCGAATGTTAAAGAAAATTCTCCTGATGATACCAATGAACGTAAAACACACATTGAAAATAATAACTCTACTGGTTTCATAACACCAACAGCACCAACAAATGGAACTAATACATTAACTGTTAATAGTAATGGAATAAAACATCGTACACTATCTGGTCTTTCAATGACATCATCATCATCATCATTCAATACATCACCAACACTTAATATAACTCGACAACAAGAAAAACAAGAATTACAAACACTTAATGATCGTCTAGCAGTTATTATTGATACAGTTCGACGACTTGAACAAGATAATGAAAAATTACGAGTAAATTATTTAATCTGTAAAAAGAAGAAAAAAAAACTGACATCTCATTATTTTTAGAATATTGTTAAAACAAATGCCCAATCATTCGAATTAGAAACATCAAAAGTTAAGACTTTATATGAAAATGAATTAGGTATATTTTACTGAATAAAGTAAAAAGAAAAAAATTCAATGTTCTTTTTTTTTTTTTTTTTTGTGTCTCCTGAGTTTAGATGATGCAAAACAATTAATTGAAGAATTAGCTCATGAAAAATCACGTCTCGAAATTGAACTCGAAAAAAGTCGCTGTGAAAATTTAGATATACAAGCAAAGTATAGAAAACAATGAAAAATTTCCTATAAAGATTTTTGTTTCTTATGTTTTAGAGCTGCTCGTAATGATCGTGATGCACGTATATATGAATCACGTTTAAAACAATGTGAAAATGAACTAGCTGAATTAAAAACACGTTGTGATGCAATTACATTGGATGCATCACGTAAAATTGAAGAGAATGAGGTTTAAAAAAAAAAAACAGATTTTTAATTTTAATTTACAAATCTCTTTTTTTTTTTATTTTCATAGACACTTCACAAATTTAATCATGATCTTGAAAAACAAGTATCAGCATTAAAACGTCAACTTGAATCTGAAACATTATTACGTGTTGATCTTGAAAATAAAAATAAAACTTTACGTGAAGAATTACAATTTAATCAACATGTTTATGAAACAGTAGATTAAAAATATTTTCTTATTAAAATCTATTTAATTAGAAATATATTTTTAGAAAATCTATCAAATTAAAGAACAACAACGTGTTGAAACTCTTCATGATGATGGTTTACGTCAACAATATGATGCTAGACTTTTACAAGAATTACAACAATTAAGAACACAAAATGAACAAGAAATGCAATTATTAAAAGAAGAAATTGCTGTACAATATGAAAAAAAGGTAAGATAAAAATAATTAAACATTTTGCAACTACTGCCCATTTCAAAAAAGAAGGCGGGTGGCTATTTTTTGAATAACTTTTGATAGAAAAATAGTAGAGAGCTGCGGTTTTGACCGTTGGAAAAAGCAGATGAAAACGCATCGAACCATATAAGACAATGACTTTTAACTTGAAGTTTTGAAACTTTTTGCAATAACTGAACAAAGAAATGCCCTAAAAACAGTTCTGATTTTTCCAGAAAAAAACTAAAAAAACTGAGTTTTTTACAGAAATATCTGGTAAAAGGGGCTGGGATTGTCGAATATAATACCTAAAAGTCCCAAATCAGTAAAGCTTTGAATCAAGACATAGATATAGTTTTGTAGCTCGTGAGCTGGCGATTCTAACCTACTCTTTAAAGTTTAAGATTTGTTTTATCTTCATAGAACAACAGTCTATTCTTCCAAAATGACCATAGATCACTACTTATTTATGAAATAAATTCTCACAATTTTATATGAATCGATGCGCTGGATAGGCCTCTTTCTAACGGCAAAAAC
>CAJNSZ010000819.1:0-16158 GCA_905329745.1 Rotaria sp. Silwood2 | reverse complement strand
TCTCTCGTTTGTGTTGTTTGGGTGTGTGTGGTTGGGGGCGGGGGGGGGGGCGGGAGGGGGCTTAACTAACGAATATATATTATCCGTATTTTTTGTCTTGCATAAAATCAAACCAAAAATTTGGATAGAAGAATAGTCGTAAACTGTATGATTCAAGTCGGTATAGTATTCTGAAGAAATGTGTATCTATAGTTTTTTTTTTACCATTTTTTGTCCATAGATAGGTCGAATGCCTATTCTTTTGTCGAGATATTGAATCTGTAAAAAGACTCTTCAAGTCGACAACTCAATAAAATGATCCTTCTTCGGTTCGAAAGTGTCTTTACATTCTTAATATAAGCTTGTACAACAAGCAGGCCATACGATTGGGGGGGGGGGGGGGGGGGGGGGGGGGGGGGACGTCCCCCCCCCTAAAATGTTGGGAGGAAACCCCCTCGGAAACATTCTTTGTTTTTCTCTCCCGGATTTTTCTCTNCCCCTCCTAAAATTTTGGGAGAAAGTCTCCCTGGAAAAATTTATCGTTTTTCTCCAGCGGATTTTCTCTCTGGGAAAAAAAATCCCCCCCCCCTCCCTTGGTCGAAAACAAACGAAAACTCTGACAACAAGTATAAATTCGGATGATTTTCTCATAAGTTAGTTACGAGAATACCTTTAGTAATATTAAGATTTGATGCATAAACTCCAAATGATCGTAATAATTTTGCTAATGAATTCCACATAATTTGTTTTTGTTTGAAAACATTATGTTCAAATAAATCATTTTTATGTTTTTGTATATTAGATAAATAAGCAAATGAAAGATAAAGTATTGGTAAAATATGTTGTTCATCAATAATCATCATTGATAATGGTACTTGTATTGCTTCAAGACATTGTTCAATAATAATAATAAATAAATCTAATATAATATCATATTGTAATTCAGGTTTTTTTGATGATGATGAACGTGGTAATAAATCTAATGTACGATGTAATGTAAACATAATAATTGTTATCATTTGTATAAAATTTACTTGATTAAAATTTTTAATAATTATCATTCGAAATAAATTAATAAATATATGAATATCATTAAGATTTGTTTCTAAATTAATCATAGCTATTATTTGTAAAAATAATGTTAAAAAATCATTTTGTGGTTGTTGTTCATAACGTGTTATTGGTATATCTTTTAAACGTATAAATAATTTTTCTAAATTTGATATTGCTAATGGAAATGTTACTTTTATTGCTATACTTCGAATATAATAATATGTTGTTATTAATTGATTTTGTCCTGGTGTTAATAATGATAAAGGATTTTTCATTTCATGTAATATAGCTATTTGATTATATGGTTGACCTAAACATGGTATTGTTTGTATAGCATATTGATAAAATGTTTTAGCTAAATCAATTTGATTTGAATAACGATTTAAATCACCAACATGTACAAGAATATGTTGAATAAAATAAAGCATTGAAGCTTCTTTACATGAACGATTATGATTTGAATGTTGATTACGTTTTTGTGATAATGAAAAAGTTAATTTACATATAGAATTTTCGAAATTATATGAATGAACAACATTCTAGAAAAACAAAAAAAAATTTTTATTTTTCTATTCTTTTAGATTTATTATGTATTCAGGAATTGAAATTCGAAAATTATTTTCTAAGGATATGAAGTCTTTTAAACGTATTCATAGCTCAGTAGGACATTCATGGGTGTGGATCTACCCTTCATTTTGATTTTGGTTGTTACACAAAAGATTTCAACGAAAACAGATGAAATTTAAAGTACTGTGGAGGCAACTTCAAGTCATTTTTAGCCTAGGAAAACTTTTACTCTGTTCGTCGAGATCGATTTGACTCTTGACTGATCTCGGAAAGAAAGGTTTGAGTACACCTAAGACTTTAACCATATCCATAGTAAAGTACTTCTATAAAATGGAACTGTGTAGAAAAAAATCTACTAATAATTTGATTTATCACTTAGAGACCTTCTTTTGTGAGAACAATATGAAATACACTACTGGCCATAAGTCCCTGGATGTGTGATACTTCCTCATAACTTCAATAATTTTCCACGAAATTTTTACCAGAGATAGAGCTTAAAAAAACTGTGATCGTAAGCACCAACTCGAGCTCTATTGACTGATATTGTATGGAGTTATGATTCAAACATTAGTTTCACGTCCGTTTACTTGTAAATCAATATTCACAGTTTTTATGGAAAAACCATCGCGATGCTAGAAGACTTGTTTAATCTCTAAGTTGTTTCTTAGCTCGTTAATATTAGTCTACTATTCTCCAGAGATACCTTTATTGAGCAATAAATGTCCACTGCATATTCCTGTAACAACTTACGAAACAACCTAAAGATTAAACAAGACCTCTAGTATCTCGAATGTTTTTCATAAAAAACTGTGAATATTGATTAATAAGTAAACAGAGATGAAACTAATGTTTGAATCATAACTCCATACTATATCAGTCGATAGAGCTCGGGTTGATGCTTGCGATCACAATTTTTTAAGCTCTATCTCTGGTAAAAATTTCGTGGAAAATTATTGAAGTTATGAGGGAGTATCGCACATCCAGGGACTTATGGTCAGTAGTGTAAGTATAAAAACCAAAAGGTTTTTCAAAAAAAAACATACTTGTAATAATTTCATATAATAACCTCTAGCATATTCATAGAAATTTTGTAAACTTGTTTGAATTTCTGCACGTTTAACTTGATGTTGATTATTTTCTTTTAATTGTTCTTGTTTATAGCTAATTTCATTTTTAAAAACAATTGTCCATAGATCATGTTCAATTTTTTTTTCAATTGCATAATCAAGATCAAATAAAATTAATTGCTCATATTGATCAAGTAATTCTTGTCGATAAATCCATATATCTGATTTACCATTTGTTAATGAAAGAATTTTTTGTTTTAATTTTTCACATTCATCAAATATTTCTTGGGATATTGATACAGGATTTTCTGTATCATTTATTGGAAGTATTGGTTTTGTTCGACGATGATTACTAAATATCAAAGATAGAAAATATACCACAAAAAAAAAAAACGATTAACAAAAATAACTTACGGATGAAATCGTCTTCGATTCATTGAATTTGCCATTAGTCAAGGCAAATAATTGTGATTATATCATCATGAGTTTCAATATTCGTTTTTTTTTTCAACTAGAAAAAGAAAATTAGAACGACATAGAAAAATAATAATAATATCGTACATGAGAAACGAATCACTTAAATAATAGATTAATACTTGTCGTTGAAATTCCATGGTTTAATACTAAAATAGACTTTGTATAAAATTACTGTTATGATCTTATTCTCATTTTTCTTTTATGTCTGATCTCTTGAATAGATGAAAGGTATGTTTCTAGAAAATATCTTAATAGTTTATAACGAGAATTTACGCCTTTTCAAAGCATTACAAAAAGTAAAAAAAAAGAGTTTGTTTTTCTTCACGTCTGACATTCCAAGGAACAGAAAAGCTAATTTGTCATGCTATGCATTATATACAACTGAGTAATAAGTAATAATTGCATATCCGGAGTAAACAGATTTTTCTTATAAATCTATGTTAAAATATTAATTTCTATTTAAAATTTAATTTTATGATCTAAGAATAATATTCGTATATGCAAATATCTTTTTGATTATACTCGCTTAGTCAACATAACAGTTATTATTGCATGCCTAAGAGAAATTAACAAAATCATATAAATACAACGAAGAGTTTTAGTTTTGGTGTATGCCTGTTTAAGTATTCCTTTAGCAGTTATTACAGCATGAATGTAGAAGAGTTTTGTAATTGATATTTTCTCAAAGGAAGAAGGTATGGGTGAGTGTATGCGATGAAACCAGAA
The DNA here is from genome assembly GCA_905329745.1 of Rotaria sp. Silwood2. Classification (NCBI taxonomy): domain Eukaryota; kingdom Metazoa; phylum Rotifera; class Eurotatoria; order Philodinida; family Philodinidae; genus Rotaria; species Rotaria sp. Silwood2. The sequence continues at coordinate 12,289 of CAJNSZ010000819.1, read as the reverse complement.
AAAGCACTTATTTCTTATAAAAATATTGATAAAAATGTTCTGCATTTACAATAGAACATCTGCATATAGAATACCCAGGTAATGAATAATAGTAGGAAAAAACGAACTCTTTAAAGTATATAATTTTTCTTCTTGAATTGAACAAACTCAATCTGTATGTGTCATTATTTAAACCAATAATAAACTTAAAATATGAAATAATTTAAAAAAAAATTCATATTAATTTTCAATTAATTTAAATGAAAATTTATATTCATATTTCTTTGTAACATAGATGTCACTATAGTTCTTGTATTTCGCTATTCCTCTACGCCGATGTCCATTAACAGTAAAGAGAAAGAAAGAATAAAGAGTATAGTCAATCATGTGAAAATTGTTTTATTTTGCTAATATCTTCTATATATACTCATTAGTTTTTTTTACTTTTAATTCAAGATAAAAATAAATCTTGGCAAAAATCGTACAATGGATTCTACGAAAGCTGAAGCTGAAAATATAGAACCATCAGCTGGAAAAGAATTACTCGATAAATATTGGACAGAAGTTAAACATGAAATTGATGATATTAATATTGTAACACAGAAGAATTTTTTTTTTGTCAATTTACAATAATAAAATTATTTGTTTTTGTTTTTCTTATTTAGGTTGAATTTCGTACGAGTGATTTACCTTTAGCTCGTATTAAAAAAATTATGAAATTAGATGATGATGTTAAAATGATTAGTGCTGAAGTACCAATTCTATTTGCTAAAGCAGCAGAATTATTTATACAAGAATTAACAATTCATTCATGGTTACAAACAGAAGAAAGTCGACGACGTACATTACAGGTTTTTTTTTTTCTGTTTATTATTAATTTTATTTTAAGTTTTCTTTTTTTTTATGAAATTTTCTATTGTCTAGCGTAATGATGTAGCAGCTGCTATTGCTAAAAATGAACTTTTTGATTTTCTTATTGACATTGTACCACGTGAAGAAGCAACTAAAACACATAAGAAAAAAGAAACCGTTAGTGAAGTGCAATATATTGTTACTTTACCAACATCGAGTGCTATGGGAAATACCATACAATTGCCGAGTATGTTATTTTGATCTCACGAGGAAACTATTCAAAGTGATACCCATCATTTGGGTTCATATATGAGGCGTATTGATGAGACTTCAGAGTCAAGTTATGATCGTTTAATTGAATTATCGATTCAGTATTAGATATTTACTGAGTAAATTTTTAAATCGAAAATTCAGTGAAACGGTCGTAGTTCGGCGTTAAAATTCCATAGAGACGAACTTTTAAAGACTTCTTCGTAAGTTCAGTTTTTAGAATTTTACCTTTTTTTTTCTTCTTCTTTGAGATGGTCAAATTATTCAATTACCTCAAAATTTATCATCAAATATTGTTACTATGGCTGTAAGTTAAAATTCTCTAATTATTATTAATGAAATATTTCATTTTTTAGACTCCACAAACAATTCAACAACATTATACAATTGGACAATAAAGAAAGTCGAAATTAACTTTTGTACAATGTCAGATTTAAGTCTCTTTTATGTATCCGTATAAAATTTAAGATGAATTGTTTTGTGTAATCCTATTTATTGTAAATATATATCATCATTATCATCATTAAAACTATGCGTTTGCTTTAAGAAAAAAATGTATATCTATTTAATCTAGATATAAATAAAAATAATTGAAAACAATCTCAAAATATTGAAAGAATTTTAATCGATCAGTTTCATTTATATTGTAAAATGTAGATCAATAAATAATCATGTGGAAAATGTTTTGTCGCTATAAATCAGAAACCTTACATTTCGATCAATCACAAACCTGTTTACTAACCATTATAAAATTCATTAATGAAAGAACTCTATTAACGAATATAAGCATGATTTTAATAAATTCTCTCTATTGACATAGAATATTAAAAAGAAAATATTTTTTTCGTTCGATGTTTTTTTGTTATTCGTGATCGCGTGATTACTTCTTTATGTTAATTGCTACGCTACGTTGATAATATTATAAATAAACAAATAAATATGCTTATTCTTCTACACTTGCAACACAACAACGAAATCGAAATCTTTGAGAATAATTTTAGTCACATACTTCGTTTATACATTATTCATTTCATGTTAATCATACTATTGAATTAATATTTTTGTTTCTCTCAAGTTAAATCATTAATTGATAGGTACATTCGTATATATAGGAATAAATAAAATGACTAATTAACTGTGAATTCCTCTTTCAAAAAAAATAGGAAAAAAATCTTTTCAAAACGTGCATAAAGTCATCGCTTTCAATGTATTTGAACAGGATGTGTGCATGACTAGATATCGGTCCATATGTAGAATCGATGACATTCACGCACTCGAAATAGTCTATTTCAGGTAGCGCATTTAGACCATTTCATACATCGATTCTAGCTGTCGAAAATGTCACCTATCTTGCAAAGGATGTCAGTAGAAAAAAGGATTTCGCAGTTGTTGTTAAGCGATGAATTATCTATCGAAGGAGTTGAGAATCGGATTTTAAAACGATTTTCAATGCCTCAAAAAACAAAGAAAACAAATGTAGACTATTTATTATGGGTCACCTGTTATCTACAACCAGGCTAACAGAAATAAACTGTAAAAAATGAAAAGAATATAATTTTCTCAAACTTTCAATGACATTGTATGCTTTTTTTTTTATTTTAAAGTTTGTATACGTGCAAAAATTTTCTATGTAACAGATTTTCGTCGAAAATAAAGTTTTCATTTTCTGTTTTGTTTATTTTAAATTTAAACTCTTTTGAAAGTTCGTGAGTAATGATTCGAGTGTGAACATGTGAATGTTCATAATCCATACTCACGCCAGAAACAAAAGAATAGCTTATTCTAAATCAAACAAATAAATGTTAAATTACATAATAACAGTTAACTTTAATCGCTTTTGAGTAGTTGAAGAGTCTGATCAGTGGTGTAAAGTTTTGGTAAATTGATTTTTTCCATCGGATGATTTTGTTGTATTGAATTAATGTATTCACATGATTCATAGAATTATGCGATCAAGGAAAATTCTGTTTTCAGTTTAGGATGTTTGTTATTTTTATCATCTAATAGAGAACTATATTGACTGATTAATGACTTCGATAAGCCGTAAAATATTGACTAGCTTGTTCTCATTTCTTAGAATATTTTGTGTAAAACGGGTTCAATTATTATCTTTATCATAATGAACTGAATAATGTACCAAAATTGTAAACAGATATTCGTTCAGTGTCATTTATTTATTCATTTTAGTTTATAGTAATTCTGATTCCATTAAAAAATTAAGCATTCGATCTTATTCAATTTGATTTCCTTGAATATCAAGCACATTAGCGGTAATGGCCTATCGGGAATATATCACTTGATATAATTCATAGAGTAATTTTTTGGAGAGAGATGTTCTGATTCTCTTTTACCTTGTTTTGATAGATAGTTAACTCCAAAGAATTGTCCGTTTTCATGAACACCAACGATACCTATCGGACTTTCATTAACAAATGCTTCATTCAGTAATAGACGTTTCAATTTCTTAACACTATTATCTTGTTAACCACCGAAACCAATCTGAAAGATATAATACCGATGGTAGACGTTTTGAATAATATTTACTAACTATTTGTGCATTTCTCCTGATTTCATACTTATATTACCGCCCATAAGTGAATTAATTAAGCAATAATTATCGGAAATATTCGTTGAATCTTCAATCACGTTACTCAATGAAACAAAATAGCTAAATGTATTGACTCGCTCACCAGGAATAAAATTAATCGAAAGACAATTATCATCTTAAATATCAATCAGATTAACATTTTGTGAGAAAATCAAATCAGGAAAAGTTGTACCATCTTTTTCAATAATACAAGCAGCTAAATTTGGATTTTTCGTTTTAGCTATTAAAACTAAAAAAGTTTGAACTATTGACATTGCTTGTTCGATTGATTTCTTTTAACCATTTTTGTGTTAATTCAAGACCTTCAGTTAATTTCATTTCAATTCGACACCATACTTTCTTTATAACATTATTTTTGACATCATCCAAACCTCTTTTACCTGCGGCTTCTAAGAATTTTGTACCAGATAATCGAAATAATATTTCTATATTACCGACTAATTTTGAACCAAAACGAGAATATCGAATTCCTTTTAATGAATAATGCAGCATAACTCGTTGTTGCAATTGTTACAAGAACACTTTTAGCAACAGATATTAGATATAATATATCATTAAGTCCTTCATGTGTACCAATACATAAACTATACAATTCAAGATAAACACCTCCGATTATTTGTGCTATTCCAAATATAAAGATGGTCGCTGTACTATGACACATTTGCCAAGACCATTTTTTCTTTTTCTATATGATCAATTTATCATGGATATTTTCTTCAAGTTTATTTAAATATGAATGATGTTCGGATAAATAATTTAATTTTCCAATTGTTTCTTGTAATGATTATGCCATACTTTTGTAGATACTTTCATTTGTATTAGTGTTTTCTTTTAATAATTGTTCTAATTAAATACTGAATAATCTCGACAAATTAATTTATCATAGAAACATTGATTGTTTTATAATTGAAATAAACCGGTTTGACGATTAATAAAGATTCAAGTTTATAGAGAATTTCTCGATGACAATTTGATATAAACATCGAACATTAATTTTGAAAATAATTCGTTCTTTATATAATTCATAATTACAAAATTTTAAAATGTCTAAATTATTTTTTAGAAGAATACCAGTCTTTTCTTCAATAAATTTTTCTTGAACAAGTTTATCATTGATTAATATTTTTCTGGAGATACTTGCCGGCATTTTTCAATATTTAACTTTCCTATTTTCGGTGGGGTGTACGTGTTGAGGTGTGAACCTTCTCTTCGGTAATCTCCACACCCACACCCAAGAATCAAAAAGAATTTTCAAATCAATCAAGATTTTTATCAGAGCTACTTCAAATGAACGAAGTTGAAAGACAAAATGTGGCAAGGTAACAGACCTTTGTCCAGAGTTGCAATAAGTGAAAAAATTGAAGAGTTCATGGGCTGCAATAATAAATTAAAAAAACATGGAACGATTTGTTGATTGATTTGGATGTCAAATTAGCTGATAGCATAAAATACGCATAGACCAGGTGATAAATCACATATGAATTACACATTATATTAAAAAAAAAAGACCTCATATCAACCTTGTAATCAAAACCAAATTTGATGAAAAAAATATTGCAGTATAAAAGAAAGACGGGGCGCGAAAGACTTTTCTCCGGTGCTAGTAACAGACATTCGTCCCAATGTTGTTAAATGAATACTATGTGCTCGTACAGACACCATGACGTCTTCAATACTGGGGTTGTCATCAGTGATCAAACTCTCTTCTACGAGAATGTCTTCACGCATTCGTATACAGGAGATAGCAAATACGCCGTTATATTTAAATGATGATACTAGCACGTCGCTGATCCATTGTGACGCTATTTTCACACCACTGGAAAGGCTTCAAACACACCGTGCAAGCGAACGATTAATTAACTACATCGAAATATTTATGAGACATATTTAATAGAAAAATAGACAATCACATGTTGTTTGTGAGATAAAAAAAAATCTTTTGCTGCATTTCAGTAATTGAACTGCTGAAAAATTTCGAAGCACTTGATCAGTAGTAGTCTGACAACCGTGTTTCAAACAGATAGATCCAAGTAGATGATGACTGCTTGTAAACCTCAGCGTCTTAGTCGCAGAAATATGAAAGTAGACTTTGTACCAGAGAGTTATATAGAGTGGAGTTATTTGATATATCCTGCAGAAGAATCTCTTTGGTCTATGTGTTACAGGCAGTGCGGCTTGTCATTCTATACGCACTATTAGAATTTTTGCATTCGACAACAGTAATCAGAAACAGAAAGAAGTGCAGGCATGATCTGTATTCAACCATCGACATGAAAAAAAAATAATAATAGATAATTTGTTTTTCGAAATCGGTAGACTTGTATAACGAAGATTATTTCTGCAGCATGTTGCAATATCATACATTTGTCTTTACTGAGTATTAGTATTTCGATAAACTTTTTATTTTTCTATTTCTCTCTAAGCAAATAGAGAATACTCTTCTTATTGCAAGTACAATAAATTCGATCAAGATAAGGCAAGCAAATATGTCATCCAAACCTATCAAAGGATTACAACTCCTACATATGAGAACACCTGAACTTTACAAGACGAATTTATCAGAGTAGATCGATAACATTATAGTACATGAACGTTCGCGTCTTTATAGGAAAGTTGTTAACTGATTCTACATATAACTTATGTCCTCTTCGATTATTTCAGTTTATTTAATAAATATAAATGTTACAATTTGACGTTCCGTTGTTGAAGAACAACTTGTTCAGACATTTATTTTGAAACTTGATTGAGTTTTTATTACTCCATGAAAGAGTATTGACATACTCGAAAAGTCACATTTGCTGAAAAATATGTATTGATCAAAGAAGTTTTTGAGTTCGCAGATTGTAAATATAGAAAAAAGCCAAATTATACGTAGTCGATAGAGTTTGTCGCGCTCATTGATTTTAATCCGAAGACTAATATGAAAGGATAAGAAAGTTTATGTAGAGAATTTTATGATACATCTTTTGATAAAAAATAAAATCTAGGAAGTAAACCTTTTGCTCATCTATAAGCAAAATAATGAGACTGAAATTAGATAAGTTACATTAGTATTTCTGTTGAATATGAAATAATATTTTGAAGAGAAATCATTAAATCAAAGTTGGAAATAATGTGATCATAGTTTGTGGAATAGTCTCTATTGTCGAATGTAGAAAATCGAACGAGAATTCAAATATGACTTCATCAAATATAGTCTTACTATTTTCTATTTCCGGCAAAAGTATCATTTCAAATGACGGAGAAACCTTGGACTCACGAACACCTATACTTTTACTGATAATCTTGAATGAAGTTTTCGTAGACTCAACGTATTGAGCTAGGATTTTTTACTGTAAGCTGTCTAGCACGACATACACCTCCTTTGAAAGCTTCATCAAGGTTAAATGGTCGACAGAGAAAAAGATTTTGAGGAGACTCTTACAAGAGTCAAATATCACATTTTGTACATATATCAGATTGAAACGATCTTTGAGATATCGCTCTTTAAATCGGACGAAATCATTAGTATAATAGTTAATGTAAAAAACTCCGTCGGATAAGACCGCTAATCTGCCACTCCTTCGTAACCTATGGAAAGTATACCAGAAAGATAGAGTACTATCTACTGCATCTAACTATATAATTTTTTCCACTTTTGATTTTGAGAACAAAATTAGAAAGCCATATACTCCTATGTGGTATTCATAGGCAACATAGAGGTTTTAGATGAAGTATTGAGGCTTTCGAATTTGATGTGTTGTAATTGATTCTGAAAACTGAGATCGGTTAATGATACACATAATATTACTCTACAAATCGCGAATAGACACTAACTAATAAATTGATGGTACCTTACTGTGTTGGTTCATCCAAGAAATAAATAGTCACTATCCATGCATTACATAGATCAACTTGAGAGGCCTCAAAAGAATAGAAAGCATGAAAGGAGAAAAAAACCCTTTAGTCGAAAGTTGCATCAAGTCTGACCCTACAACATATGTAATTCTCAGGAAAATCGTTGCAGTTCTTAATGTGACTTTCTTCAAAACACTGTCAAAATCTACCATTTTCAGGCGTAAAGTGGAATAGAAATGTAACTATATTTATATGAAAACATAGAAAAAATAATTCACTAACTGCTAAATCTCAGCTCGAATTTAAAACAAGGCTTTATCGTAGCATCTAAGGCAAAATAATCACTATTGAACAGTCAATTTTTGCATTTCAGCTGATTTCAGGTATATGATCACGATCCAAGGGTGTGGGTGTTTGAATATAGATCTTCTTTCATTCATACCCACACACTCTTTAGCCGCCTCCACATCCACACGCACACCCACAACCTTCAGTGGGATGAATATGCAGTAAACCGGTGCGTTGGCATAAAACATTGTTCTCTTCAATTGTTGAAGTTAATTCATTCCAATCACGAATACTTAATTCAACGAGAGCAGATAATGGAAAATAAGTCAATGTAATTGTAAATATTATTAGTGAGAAATGTGATTAAAAAAATTGTTTTTTATTTTTCTTAGACTCATCAATTTCTTAATTAGATCGGCTCTTTACGAGAATATTATTTTTCCTTTCCTGTTATTCATACGACCAGTAGTGGAGGGGTGTCGGTGATCTGAAGAAGTCTCCATTTTCTATTTTGCTAAAATAAAAACTCTGTGAAATAAGCTCACTTTTGCTCTCCATTAACAGAATCATTTCTCAAAACTAATTCAAAAAACAAGCGCGTTCATTTTATTCAATAATTTTTCGTTTTTTACTGAAATCTATCAAAGAAACTCAAGTATAAGTTTTCATATTCACAATATCTATAAAATGATGCTTAAATTGTTTGATTTTCTTAGTTTATTCGAAATCAGATTATTTGATTTACTTTTCAAGAAAGAGATTTAAAAAAAATCTCAAAAACAATTTCAAAATTTAAAATAACAAAAAACAAACACGAATGAAGAAATTACTCAAAAAGTAAATTTTATATATTTATTAAAAATTTATTTGTTTTCTCATCTATTTTTTTGCTTTATTTACATTGGCGAATTCGTTTTCTCATATAATTTACAATCAATCCTACATTCTCTTACTCATCTTCTACTTCATGCATTACATGAAAATTCTGAGTCATGCTTTTCTTCGCCATAGTTGTTAATCATGTACTCAGACTCGCTGATAACAAGAACCGTCACGCTTAGTTTATCGCGCATGACAACTTAAGACAGTTAATGACATTAGTGATAAAAAGGAAGAGCTGTTATGGCTCGACGAGAACAAGCAAAGTATCTGGTATATAATAATATAAACATCGTAAAGACGATTGTGTTTTAATTTTAGTTAGAGTAGTGAGTAGCACATCATTGATTAAAAATAAGACTTGACAACAACTACTAGTTTTAAAAACAGTGAGGCAAGTAGTTATATGAAACCGGTTCATTCTCACTTTTAAAGTCAAAATATTATGTAAAAGACTCACGACTCAGTTATATGTCGTGTCTGAGCATCCATAGAAACCAAAACCTGATCGAAAGTTTTTGGTTTAAGATTCAGGCTAGTTTCGATTTTTTTTTGGTTTCAATTTTGAATTCGAGTTTACGGTAAGGCAATGCTCACAACCTTGCTTGAGTTTTTAGTATATATGAATAGATTTTAGTTCAATATATTCAATTCTTCTGAGGTAAAAACGAGTCTCATGTAGATACACTAAATCATAACATTTATTCGAGCAGATGTCGACGAGTGTATTCTTTTCAACCACAATGGTTCCCAAAACCGTTCTACTCGGATATACACTTTCTGTGTATTTTGTATCTTTTTACTGCTCTTTAGTGTTCATTGGTAAAATGGCATAATGCAGAACAGTATTACTTAATCAATGGAACTTTCGTGAAAAATAGAAGAGGAAAGAAAACCAATATTTTATCACATCAACAACTTGCAGTGTTCAATATTCGAAAATTTTTCTACCCTTTAGATAAATGCTGGTCCCTCACACAGTACTGTGTATATCTGAATTATACCAATAAGTTTAATGAGTGTGGTTAGACTATCAAAGTACTGATATATTTTTCCTTCGATCAAAGTTGCTTCGGCATTGAGTTTTCGATAATGCTCACTACTGTATTTGATTCATTTATATTTGCTTTTCAGCGCTTATTTTCTATATTTTTTTCGCACGAATTGTTTTATTGCTAACTATTTCAATTCAAGTACATTACTTCAATCATGATGATGCAGTTATTTCTGATTCAGGCTGTGATAACACCGTAAGTAATTCTATCATGACAAATCAATGATTCAACACACTTTTACTTTTAGATATGGTGTCAACATTGTCATAGGTATGAGTAACTGACTATATTCAGCCGCATAGATAGAAGTCACATATGAGCTCATGAAAGTCATTCTAGTTACAAATATGCTGGCTTCTTTTAATCTTCATCGCCGAAAATATTTGGCAACTTAATCTGTGCGTTTTTCTCAACTTCTTTGTAGGTCAAAACACGGCCGATCCACAGGCTCCTACTTGCGGATGCTGTCCATTGCCATACTGTCAAACAAAACCCAAGCCATGCTCAACAAACTTAAACTGTGAATGCTTGCTAATGACAGTGACCGGAGGAGGAATCTGTGCCGATATAAATATGTTATGCAAAGATTTGCTTCCATGTGGAAATGATAAGAAGACATGTTCGACACCCAATACTGTATGTGTCAATAATACTCGATGCAACGTTCCTGTGTGTTATCCGATAGATCGTGCCTCTTCTGAACGGTGTCCGCCTATAAATTTGATAGCTTCGATCAATAGTGCAGGTGAGTTTTTCTTTAACTTCAATTTTGAAGAAAAAAAAACACATTAGAATTATATTACTAAGAGTTTGAAAGTCGTTCAAAATAACAAGAGAAACAACAATAAAAATTAGTAACTTGTTCGAAACGATCGAGTTTATGTGTTGCAGAAATCAGAGAAAAAGAAAGAATGAATGAATGAATCATTTCTGTATTACGTAAACATCAATAGTATGCGTAGCAATCTTAATGAAATATTAATAGTAGAATGAAAAAAGAGGATATGGTACGAAGAATATGCCGAATACCGTAGTACTTTATCCATTTAAATGATCAGATATTTTTAGATAGATCAGGAATACGACATCATCGATTTTCTTCACTTTCGGAAAGAGAAAAAAAAGCATGACAACTTTTTTAAATAAAACATACTTCTAAAAATTTCAAATATAAGATGCTAGAGTAGCGTGACCGCGTTCGCCACTTGATTGAGTGCACTTTAAATATTTTGTCCAACTTCGGAGAAAAGTATGAACGAAATCGAGTGGCCTAAACTCAAGAGGCGAAATAGTTGATTTTTTTTATCAATTTTGAAATAAAAAAGAATCAATTACATAAAATATCACTGCTTTGACAAAGCCTATGTTTGGATGTTTGTTACCTTGATTTTAAGTATTTTCATTTCATTTAGGTCTGTAGATAGCACTTTCTCACCAAAAGAAGACGATTTGCACATTTAGAGAATGCAGTCTATCAAAATAACTAAAAAGAAACGATGCTTTTAATTGTTATGATCATTTTGATTTTCAGAAGCTTTTGATTGAAGTCATTTTCTCTTGATTAAATTCTTTCTGTTTTAATTTAAACTTGAAAGAAAATTTAAAAAAATTCATGTTCAGCATATATTGTTCAATAAAAACAATCAATGTAGTCAATTTAATTTAAAAAAGAAACGAATTTCAGCAATATGCCCTTGACTGAATCAGAATAACCCTATGTAGAAAACGAGTAAGTTTGAAACCTTATTTTATAAGAAGAGATACAACTGGTGAAACTTCTAGTAATAACTGAATATCAAAAACGATCATGACTAAGTCATCTATCCCAAACTTCATAGCTGCTAAAACTCTTGAACGTTATTTTAGGACTTTGCTGAAGATGTTTTGATAACATAACTCAGGAAAAGTTAATTTTATATATCTGAATTTGACACCTTTATCCTAACGGAAAAACAATATTCAACTAAATTAGCGAGATGATATTAGAATCGAAGATTTTCGATGGAGTAACTCACTCTTGCCTTATGTCGTCACTTTTTTATTCAATGGCATATGAGGGAAAAATCTTACGGAAGCAAAATATTATTTTAAAGAGAGAGCTATTTCCTACAAACCTGATTCACAACTTCAATATGTTAACCTTCATATTGCCGCATTCAATTAATTTGTCTTAGGATGGTCGAAATTCAACAATATGAGTGAAGCAAGAACCATGCACACAGCATCGATACTATGCAATGGAAAAGTCTTAATTGTTGGTGGACGTGGCTATAGTGACTATGGTAGCTATTTAAACACTACAGAACTGTACGATCGGTTTACAGGAGTTTGGACACAGACTGGTAGCATGAGTTATGGTCGATACGCTCACAAAGCAGTATTACTAAACAATGGAAAAGTCTTAGTTACTGGTGGAATCAGCTCTAGTGGTTATTTGACTATTGCAGAACTGTACGATCCGTTGACAGAACTTTGGACAAAAACCGGCAAAATGACTACTGGACGGTTTTTCCATACGGCG
>CAJNSZ010000818.1:17062-50021 GCA_905329745.1 Rotaria sp. Silwood2 | reverse complement strand
AGTGGTCCTCTAGCAATGGGAGAAATATTGTTTCAAAAGCTTCTGATCACACAAAAGCTTTTAATCATCTCGGGGATTCTCGCTCGAAACCATTTTTTGAAAAGTCGAAAATGGATACATTCCGATATTGAAGTTAAAAGAGATAGTTCAAAGCAGTATGTATTCATGGTTTTCTTATGAAAAAAAAAACTTCAAAGAATCCTCTACCACCAGGGTAAAAATTAGCTCATTTGATGAAAGAGCGGTGGAGATATTCAATATTCTAATCGGTCCGGACTTTTGGAACACCCTATATATATATATATATTGTAGAACTTTGATTTTGTTTAGGCAAGCGGATCGGTACTTGATCATCAATTTATGGTACCAGCTAAAGAGTTCCTTCCATTAGATGATGATCTTATTCCTACAGGTAATGTTCTTTTCTTTTTTTTGTTTTTATTATTAATAATTTTTTTTTTTAATTAATTTTACATTTTATTTAGGAAAAATAGCATCAGTAGAAAATACACCATATGATTTTAGAACATTGACTCGTATTGGTGATCGTATGAATGAATCATTTGATGGTTATGATCTAATGTTTATCATTGATGGTAATGGAAAACGTCCATTTGGCAAGTGAGTTTAATAAAAGTTTAATTCATCGAAATGTTGTTTTGTGTTGTTTTTTTCTTCTTGTATTTATTTATCATTAGAGTTATTCATCAACAAAGTGGTCGAGCAATAACTATTGAATCAACTCAAAAAGGTCTTCAATTTTATACAGGAAATTTTCTTGATGGTGGTAAAGGACGTAATAGTGTAGCATATAATAAACATGGTGGATTCTGTTTAGAAACTCAAAATTATAGTGATAGCGTTAATAATCAAGTAAATATATTATTATTAAATATAAATCAATTGATTTTATATTTATATTTTTAGCCTTTATTTTCAAGTATTATTCTACGTCCTGATGAAGAATATCATGAACAAACAACTTTTCATTTTCATTTGGAATAATTAATTCATATGAATATTTTGACATAAAAATTATCATTTTGAATGGGATTTTTTTCTTCTTGACATTATATAGATTTTTGTTTTTGATTGTTAATTATCTATTAATTCAAAGATAGAGATAGATTGTCGAATGATTAGTTTTTTTTTTTTTGAATAAAATCAAATACTTTTGTTTATGATAAGAGTTATTTCAAATAGAATAGAAAATATTAGAAGTTAAATGGATAGATTTTCATGTAGAATTTATTGTGTTCGAAAAACTAGAATGATATCAATTTATTTTTGGTCTGGTAAAGAACAATTTGATCTGAGCATTTTTGAATCCCAATCGGAATGCGTTAACCAACATTAAAGAATATTAATTTGTTAATATATTTTGATAATTCGACTTTACAATCCTGCGGAGTTAAACTTTTTCAATTCCGAAAAGCTCCGAAAACATGTTTTTTTTTTTTTTGACTGATATATACAGTGGCTTCACAATTGATCATACAGAATGATTGTCTGGTTTCCAATGATAGCGACTCCAGAAAATCAAAAGACTAGTTTTTTAGCACTTATAACACGCAAATATAATTTCTTTTTCGACTACATAGAACGACAAAGTAAATAATTGCCTACAAAATGAGACGTCTCCGAGTTTTCTATGGCATTTCTTAGGTGATATATAGCAATCTTACGGAAGTTTCCAAAGTAATTTTTTTTTCCAATTTCCGATAGCAAAGCTATTTTATGACCTTCAAACAAACTATTGTATCTCAACTAAAAAAACAAAAGAAAACTCGGAGACATTTCATTTTGTATAGAATTATTTAATCGAGTGTTCTATATAGTTTAAATAAAATTCTAATAAAACATTCTAAGTGCTGAAAAACTAAAGCTTTGATCTTCTGAAGTCCCTACTTTTGGAAACCTTATAATAATTTTTATTTCTTCATCTTATTGTTGGAAACCATTTTCTCTTTTTGATTCAGTATTTGGATTCTTCGCGCTTACAAAAACAGACAAAAAAATTGAAAATATAGCTTGTTGAATAAGTTCGGTATGTACTATTGATATATATATATATACATACATACATGTTTATCAAAAAATCACATATCTATCAGTTTTCCGAGGGTGCTTATGAAAACAATGATTGCAAATACTTCCTCATTAAGTCATGATTACATGTCTGATTACTATCGAAAGGAACAGGTGAACGATTAAAAAATAAAACAATTGAAAAAAGTTCCAAAGATCATGTAGATATTTTCTATTAACAATGTAAACAAAAAAAACTCGAAAGAAACAATGTTTTTCTTCTTTGATTTGAGTCATATGAATAAATAATGAAGATTCGCATAATATATGAAAAACATTTTCTTTTCACACAACTATTAAAAGAAAAAATATTTGCACATATCTTCTTATTTAAATAAATCATAAACCTTGTTTTCAATAACCTATAATAAATAATAGACCATTCGATTTAAAGCTATTAAAAGGATTATGCTTTTTTGAGTACACTAAATGTTTGCTTTTTATCTATAGTGTCAAATTTCTAGTTCAAAACTCCATAATGATTTGAGTAACATATAAAGATGTACGATGAATGAAAGATTTCTAAAAACTGAAAACGGTAATTTTTAGCTTCTCGAAAGTTTTATAGAAATTATCTATTTATTAATGCCATCTTAAAGAGTGCAAAACTCTGAAGAAAATGAATGATTGCCGCATTTTCTACAATCTTTCTGAAAAAACTATTAGTGCAATGCATCCAGGATTAAAAATACGAAACACAGCGTAGCTGTTGTCGCTGATCTAGGGAGATTGTTTAATACTATCTATTGTAGGACACATCTCTTTAGCATCCTTTGACTTAATCGTCGAGAAATTCAATAAGGAAGTAGTTCATATGTTTATAATGAGGCTTTATTGATTTACAGTCTTTGATAGTATATGAACAATGTCTACCATACTTTGAAACATAGAAGCGGGGGGGGGGGGGGGGGGGGGGGGAGGGCTCAGCTCTCTCTAACTCTCTTGCTAGCTCCACCACGAATGTTGATAGATTTGGTATTTTTCACATTCTCTGGATTCGCCTGCACATGTCTTTCTCAGCTGTCTTGTTTTCCCTGAAGTCGATCAGATAATATATGAATGTTATCCGATCAAACAATACCTTTTTTTGCTATTCTAGAGACAAAATTTAGATAATGTCATAAATGATAATAATGTTTTTCGGCCACCAGCACAGCCACCGCTACCAATACAACAAGGACATCTACGCAATGTTGCACAAAGTAAACGAATTAAACTCAACTTGTGTGAAACAATAATATTTTTAGATCAAATAGCGGCTACTAATCGATCTTCTGAAAACATCGTTCGGTTGATTGCGGTTTTCATGTAATTGGTTTGAGTTTTTCAGCTTGAAACATTTACATTAACGTTCATTATTACGATTAGTATTAGTGCATAAATGATGATCAATTCTCATTGGTACGGCAATGTCCAGGGCTGGTATGAAGCTCTTTGCAGATGGTTATCGAGCGACATATCAAAATATTAAAAATACTTACGGAAATTTATTATTGTCGTGTTTATAGTGGTCCTGATAGTTTTATTAACGAAAAAATAGATTTTATAATGACTCAATCATATTTTTGTACTGGCTTAATTTTTTTTTGTGATGGTCAATTATGTTTCTACTATAATGCTCAATTATCTTTATTGTTACACTGTACGATATAGATTTTTTTTGATTCAATAACTGATATGTTGAGTCTAAGTTAATATTCTGTTTGATTCAATAATAACGGCAGTATATAAAACTACATCGTCTCCTGTAAAAAATATTTGATGTATTATTAGAGAACTATATGAATGTACTGGTTTCTTTCCAATATTGACTGTCGGACCAGTGTTGAAGCACTGAAACATTCTTAAATTCATCTATCCATCAAAATCTTAGCATAAAAAAGCATACTCGAAGAACAAGTTTCTTTATGGGGTGTGGTTGGGTGTGGTTGGGTGTGATTGAAGAAGATAAGGCTACTCTCACACCTACAGCCTCAAGTGATCTATTGAGCGAATAAAGATCCTACCTTTATAGTCATGAAAACACCTTAAAAAACAATTTTTTAACGAAAGCTCACCGATTGTTTCAAGTTAAACTGTGCCTAACAGAAAACATTCTTGGCATTCCATCAAAAAAGTCTTTTAATTCTTTCTCACAGTTAAAATGGTAAGCTCTTTACTATTTAAATCGTTAAATTATTTTTAATTTGTACATGGCACTTGTAGTTGTACTTGTAATGAATAAACATCAGCTGTCAAGTGACGCTATCTATCAAAACTTCGTCTGGATATGGATGTGAGGTGTGGATGTCAGACTTCTGCTCAACTACATCCACACCAACTGACCACACCCGCATCCTGATAATCTTCGTTGTTGAAGCGAAATCTATAGATTATAGTAGCTGTTCTCACCCTCTACTCTATTTGAACAAAAACATTTTCAAAACAAAGACCAGTTAATTTAATGTGAGTATGTTTTAGTCCTGCAGACGGATGAGTATGATCAGACAAAAGTCTTCTTATTATAGCAGGTTTTTCATCATGGCTGCTGACAACAGTCAAACCGGTATCACTCCATTCGAAACATTGGTCGGCAACAACAACAACGAATCCAATATCCATCAACCATTACCGACTGGAACTATTACTGTAAATCAACCACTGTTACAGTTCAATACGACAAACAGGATTCCTAGTCAAAATCCAACAATTCCTGACGTCGAAGCAATTAATGATGTAACCAGACGGTGCAAGCTCGACGAAGACAGCGTCGACGACGAAGAGAACAATGAGAAGAACTTCAACACCAACAAGAAGAACAACGACAACAACAACAGGAGCGGTGGCTTCGACATAGAGAAAGAAATCAGCGACGATATGAGCCATCACAAGAACGTCGACAGCAGCGAGAACGAGAAGAGCAACCAGAACAACAACGCTTCAACATCATCTGTCGGCATTTCAATTCATTTAAAGAACGTATATAGCAGACGTACAAGAGCAGATATCTCGATGCCCATTAATTAGAGTACATGTACCTATTAGAATGGTATCAAATTAGAGAAGTGAACGATCGAGAAACATATCCTACTCGAGAACAATTCAAATTATTTCAAGACGAACTGGATCAATGGGAAGCACACGACTTGTTATATCGACAAATGTAATGAAACTCTACTTCTTCTTGTTCGCTCGTGATATTTTTGAAATATTTCATGTCGACAGAACCAGACAATCTCTTTCACATACTCTACTTCACTACATGTTCCCCAAAAAATCGAATTTCCTGTTTTTTCCATTTTTTTAAAAACAATCATGTATATTATTGAACTGATTAGTCTTTTAAATCATTCTTTTTATGCAAAATCAACTGATAAGACTCTTAAGCAAGGTCGAAACAGATCTTGGTGTGCTTGACTCACTCGATTTTCTCAGGTGGTCAATTCAAGCACCATCCAGAGCAAAGTACAACAGATTGAAAATGATTGAAGGGTGATCGAAATAAAGTTCGATAAGATCACCGATGCTGTTCCAACCATATCATCCGATCGAGTCAATCAAACGATTAATTCCGTAAGTCGAGAAAAGATGAATCAGATATGGAGATTTCCTCAGTTTTTTTCCTACTCGTTTTAGTTCCAAGACTACTTCGAACAATTTCTCGAATCCACTATCGACACATGTCCATTACCATTACCCACTATCCACAAGACGGACACTTTGCTATGCCATACACTAGCTCGTTCAATCAATTGTCTTTGGCTTAGTCTCTTTATCTATTTACTATTAATCATCGGTGGCCTCTGCCTCTACAAACGAATCTAATTCAACGATAGACGAATGTTTTCTTTTCAAGAGTATTTGAGTTTGATCATTTATTCATAATACGATTAAATCAAAGAAAAAACATCACACAATTACTGTATGATACTCAAGACAAAAGTTTCGTTGCATCGAGAATAATCGCGCCAACATGCGACCTACTGGGAATGTGAGATCTATATCGACTTTCGAGAATTTTTCGGACTAAGGTCAATGGATTAGAGTTGAAACCGCACTGATCCATTTGCAAAAGACAACGATGTTCTGATTTTCCGATAAATCCATCGTTATCTATCCAGCCTTTCTCAAAAGCTTCCTGCTCATCCTTTGTTCGAGGTTTCGGACAGACGCCTAAGAAATGGCAATAGGCTCGTTGCTCTTCGGCATTGTCGAAGTAGAGAGTGCCATTGAAAACAAATAATTGCGCCAAGTAATTGTTTGGAATAGAGAAGAGCGATGCAGGAATAGACAGAGTTGGTGTATTGACTAAGATCGATTGATGCCGTTTCATGCGTGGTAAAAGCAGGCGTAGAGTTGTCGTAGATGGTTGAGTGACTTTGAGCTTCTGATACGAGTGCTGAAGTGAACCGATCAACCAATTCGCTTCGTAGGGACTGAGGAAGATAACATGTTCATTACGATAGATGATCACCCATCGTGGAGGTCGCAAAAATGCGTCTAATGATTCTCCTCGTGTTTTAATGACACGTTGAAATTCCTTTGAAATCCAGAAATTTTTTCTCCAACTGGAGGGTTGACTGTGTGAAAAGAAGGTAGTGTCAAGAAAGGCTTGAGGAAGTGGACAAAATGATGAAGAAAGCTGAGCCAAGTTCATCATAGGACCTTGTGAATCGCTTAATCTTTTTATCTCATCATGTAAAATCGGTTCATGTGAAGCGGGTGGTGTTGGTCGTTCCTGCTGTCGTTCTTCTTCCACTTCTTGCTCGACCTCTCGTTCCAATTCTCGTTCTTGTTCTTCATCCAATGAATGGGCAAGAAGTGTCTTCGATCCGCCATAAAATTCCAATCGATTCAGNGAAAGCTGAGCCAAGTTCATCATAGGACCTTGTGAATCGCTTAATCTTTTTATCTCATCATGTAAAATCGGTTCATGTGAAGCGGGTGGTGTTGGTCGTTCCTGCTGTCGTTCTTCTTCCACTTCTTGCTCGACCTCTCGTTCCAATTCTCGTTCTTGTTCTTCATCCAATGAATGGGCAAGAAGTGTCTTCGATCCGCCATAAAATTCCAATCGATTCAGGACAACAGCATTGATTTCAGACGATAATTTGATGCTGAAATAATGACAACGAGAGTGATGAATTTCTGCTATCTTCTGCCTTGATTTTGGCATTCCATACATCTGGTGTAACTTCAAAACTTCTGGTTCGACACAATCTAAAGGCAACTGATTCATCATCAGCTCGGTAAACTGTTGTTGTTCATTGGTCCGTTGAATATTTTGAAAAGCAGCAATTTTTCGTTGAAAACTGAGACTTTGCGTAGCCCAATGATGCAGCCCGTCCCAAGTGGCCTGTTGAGTGTTCTCATAGACCCAACGGAGGATATCGGTCAGCCTGTTCTGTTCTTGTTCACGTGACTTCTTTTTCAGCAAGCGAATTCGTTGATCAACTTCATGGGAACTGTAAAAACTTAACGAATGACCTTTGCCTAATTTTCTCATTCTCATGCAAGCTTGAACAAATCGATCTTTGGTTAAGCCATTGCCCAATGTGACAGCAGCTCGAAATCCATTGGGAAACTTGAAATCTGTTCCTCGCGTGTGAACTTCATCCAAATATAAAACACAACGTTCAAGTCGTTCGCTCGCTGGAGAAGTGGCGAAAGGATGATGCTGATTCTGTCGATCGCAGACGTAAAGCGAGTCGGATTCAAAATAGACAGCGTAATCAATCTGGGCTCTGTTCGACTTTTCTAACCATTGAATTGCTATTTGACGATTGCTGCCATTGACAAAAAGTGCACCGACATCAAGAATGACTTGAACACGTTGTCGATCATTGACGATTTGTTCTAAAATCTCTTTGATTGTGACACTGATCGGTAATGATCGATAGAATTCGTTTTCTCGTCGAAGTAAATTGTTGAGAACAACAGCATCGGTTTTCACGAGTTTGGGCAAGTCCCACTGACCAATGTGAATCGGCAGCAATAGTTGAGTGTCATTGGTACCACTGAAACCAGTGGTGATTTTTGCTCGACGATCCGATGATAAATCCCAAGCAGAAGAAATTAATTTCTGAGGAAACTGTTTCGCTTCTTGAGGAAAGACGAAATGATTGAGAAAGTAATTGATCACTAACATATTCTTTCGAAAAGTTGGAAAGAGATGAACCGTTCTCTGTTNCCACTGACCAATGTGAATCGGCAGCAATAGTTGAGTGTCATTGGTACCACTGAAACCAGTGGTGATTTTTGCTCGACGATCCGATGATAAATCCCAAGCAGAAGAAATTAATTTCTGAGGAAACTGTTTCGCTTCTTGAGGAAAGACGAAATGATTGAGAAAGTAATTGATCACTAACATATTCTTTCGAAAAGTTGGAAAGAGATGAACCGTTCTCTGTTGATCATCTTTTAAATTGATCCCTTCCCATGTTTTGATACTCGGATCTAGATGATCGTCATCTTCGTAAGAGATCCATTCGTGATAGATTTCTTCCGGATGTTTTTCACCGTCACTCAAACGTCGGAAACATTGTAGCATCTGTTCATTAGTCAAACTATCGTAGTAGTAGAACAATTGAGTTAAGACAATGGCAATGTCCGGATGGCCGAATTCGGTGTTCTCAGCTGCGACATCTTTGGCACGGAACGGCACGGCCATGCGACGATTGAACTTCGGATTGGGATTAACACCAAAATTAACGCGATAACGTTTGGTCAATGCCACAAACAACACTTCTGATGAAAGAAGACCACGAATAATGAGAACTCGTTGCAAAATATCCTGTGAGAATCGATTGTTGAGACATTCGATCGATGCATTGGTTTCTAAAATGAACGATAAGAGAAGTTGACGTTCTTCTTGACGATAGGACTGTTCACTAAGCCAATCATTGGCTATTTTTTCAGCTAGACTTGGAAACGGTTGATGTGACAACAACCGAAAGGATGGAAAATGACTCGATCGTGACGCTTTTTCATAGGAAATGTCTTTACTGTAGTTTCGCGCAACATCTTCAGCGTTTTTCTTCACCAATTCTAAGATCAATTGAATCGTTTTCCAACGTTGTGCCCCAGCATCGACAGGTTGTTGGCTGCCAATGGTATAAATTAGTTGATATTTAACATGAAGAATTTCATCTGACTCATCCAAAACATCACGAGCGAATCGTTTGAGCCACTGCTGAACGGTTAACATCGACCGGCCGACTTGGAATTCCTTTCGTCGACATTTATCGATAGTCAGTAAATCGAAGGAGAGAATATATTCCGGTGCAGTTAAGATAATATCTCTTCTGTTCAATCCTTGTCGAAGATGTTGAAAGATTTGACCGATTTGTGATGCATTGAAATCCATATCACGACGGCAGGCAAAGGGAAAAATTCGTCGATTCAGAAGACCGCCTAATTTCGATCTCAATGATTGATAATTCATAATCAGTAAGGATTTCAAAACAATGATGCGAACTAAACTCGATGTTGATGAACAGAGACTGAGTGCCAACATTGGTACGATGACCGATGTTTTTCCTTCGCCCATGTTCATTTGCATGACGATGTTTTTCACTTGACTATCTTTAGCATCCGATCGACTCGGATCGATCATATGACGCGCAACATCGACTTGAACTTCTCGAATAGTGATATTCATTTCTAATTCTAAAATCAACCATGGAACATGTTCCGAGGGAATCCAATTCACATGTGGAGTGTTGGACACTTCTTTCACGAAATCTTCCCGTCGTTCTTGATCAGCACAATGGATTGTTCGCTGAAGTTGTTGTTCGATAATCCAATTCACCAATAGACCACCTAACAGGATACATTGTTCTGGTGTTAGAAATGAATCTGTGGATCGTTCAACCTTTTGTCTCTTCGGTAAATCGAATGATTTCTTATGTCTTTGTTCTTCTTCGTTTAACCAGATTTGATGAAGAAGAGAAACGAGAATGGATGGAGTCATTCGTAATGCTAAACCAGTGTCAAACAGTAGTTCGTCGTCTGTTCTAATCAATCGAATCAATTCTTTCCACAATTGAGCAGATTCTTGACGAGTTGAATGCAGACGTTGTTTGATTTGTTCCACGGATAGATAGTCTTGTCGAAATTCGTCCTCGGACTGAAACTTTTCCCAACTATTTGTCAACTGTTGCTTGAAGAACTTGGCGATATCACTGAGAGGATTTTCGTCATGGTTGGTTGATGGAAAAATCTCCTCGGGAAACGGTTGTTTTCCTTCAGGAATTTTAGTCAATCTTCTCGAATGGATTAGATCAACGGAATAACGACAACAATATTTTCTTTGAGCATTCAACAGTAGTATTGGATCGATGGGTATGTGTCTTGATTTGAGTTGAACTTGATGATGGCGATCATTGGATTCACAGGTAAATTGTTGTCGATCAATTTTGATTCTATNAAAAAAAAATATCTTTTGAATACGCCTGAAAGCAGTATGTTATATTAATTAAAATATTTAGTCAAACATTTGCAACAAACATACATGCACAAATGTAATGCTTATAGTTTCTGTCTTTGACGTAGTTGCGACCTAAATCATGCCAGATGTGAGTTGTCATCCGGTGTTGTTTCATGACATCGTACAAAGTTAAAAATTTACTTACAAAATAACGGAACAAACCAGTTTATTCAACATTGAATTTCGTTGTTGATAAAAAAAAAGAAGAAACATTCTAAAGGATTTTTTCGAGAGAAAGAAAACAAATGATATAGCAACTACTAGAAATATATGAATATCGTCTATTCTATTCATTTTTTTAAATAGTTGGGTAATGGTACTCTTTCGAAAGCTAGTCTGGTTCATACTATTACATTTGATGACCTCTTTACTTCAAATCAATCTTGATCTAACAGACTGGATAAGAGTCAGTGAAAGTAATACTGCGTTGCAACATGATTGTCTTCATGTTTTTGCTCCGACATGGTTTGTATGGCCTCCTCAGCAGATAATTTCCTACTGTATGAGTGAATGGCCATCAAAATGGAATATACGAGAAAATAATTTCGATCAAAGACTTACTTTCGCTGAGCTCTACAAGCGAAATATTACAAGTAAACAATTATATCTCTGGTCAGCACCCATGGATATTGTTGAACATTATCAGTTCTATTTGGATCAACGTTCAAATTCAAATAAATCGCCATCAATAGCAACAAAATTATTCTACAATTGTACGTTACCAAGATTTGGTCCACTTTGTCAATATTCATTGGATATTTATATGCCTTATGGTTCATCATTGTACGAGATCATCAAAAATTTCTATCGAGAAGAATATCTACCAATGACTTTGACATGTTATACTCATTTGAAATGTAATCGTGGTTCAAACTTGGCATGTCTTGATTGGACGGAAATTTGTGACGGACATATCGATTGTCTTAATGATGGAATCGATGAAGAACATTGCTGGCAACTTGAAGTCAATAAATGTGAAGAGAATGAATTTCGATGTAAGAATGGAGAATGTATACCACATCTATTTGTTCAAGATCGTAAATCTATCGAGTGTATCGATCAGTCAGACGAATCTTATGGGAAGGGCTATGGTCCTGAAGATGACATACGTGGACCATCATTTACATTTGAAGATACGCGATGTCCGAAAGACAAAGATAATTCAAATTTATTCACAACTTCATGTTTAAAGCAACGTGATCATCTCATCTTGCAAGCTATGTTTTTAAACAAATCAAACTCAATATCCGATGATTGTTGGTTTACATTCAGATGCAACTTCAGAATTCCTGATTCATCACATTCAAAATGTCGTGACATATGTCTTAATAGAACATGCAAAGAAATAATCAATGACACTTGTCCAGACATATTCTATATTCCAAATGTTCCAATATTATTTGGCCATATTTACTTAGCTTACACGAAACAAGCTGCTTTAAAAGCAGTTACTAATAGTTTACCACCGCAATATGTATGCTACAATGAACAACTATGTGATGGATTCTCCACCAACAAAACATTATTGTTATTTCATAATACCACATGTCATCGGTCAGAAGATTTTCCATTGATTTTTTCTGAATTAGAAAGTGATAATTGGGTGGATGCATATGTCAAACCCATATTCAGACAACTCTATAAATGCAATACAATTGTCAAAAATAATAATCTTGCAATTTGTAACAATTCGTTTATGTATCAATGTACTAATTCGTCGAAATGTATTACGAAGAATCGTATTGGTGACGGTCTATTGGATTGCGATTATGGAGATGATGAACAACCAAGTTTACATTATGATCTATGTTTAAAAGGTGAACTTACAATGGTTTTTACATGTACATCAACAAATAAATGCATTGATTATAAAAAGATCGAGAATTCTTTTTGTGATTGTGGATGTAATGAAGATGGTTTATGTGATGATGAATTTATGGTTTTAAACGAAGCTAGAAGACATATAGCATTTCAAGCCATTTGTGATGGAGAAACACAGCTGTTACCGATCACTGTTGATGGGCGAAATGAAACAGATGAAACTGAATGTGACCTATGGCAGTGCAATAATACTCTTACTCGATGTGATTATATATGGAATTGTTGGAATGGAGCCGATGAAGTTGATTGTGAACCATCGCAATCATTGCAATGCCCATTGCATCATCACATTTGTATATCGTTGGAGACAAATCAACCTATGTGTTTGCCTCTTGAAAAAGCCAATGATGGAAAGATCGATTGTCTCGAAGGTGCTGATGAGCCAAGATTATGTCAATCGAATAACGATATTTACAATCAAAATAATCTTTATTGTCAGAATTACACTTCTTTACTTGGTATAATGTGTCAACAAAAATGCATTGACTTCAACCTGTGCAACCACGAAGGTGATACAATGTATTGTTATAGACATCATAATTTTACTACAGTCCAATCTATTTGTAACGGAAACTATAAAAGAATTCCTTCTAATGCCGAAAATATTCTTCGTAGACGCTTTTCCGAGAAGGATACAATACGTACAGTGCATTTTCCATTTGATGAAATCAAAACTTCAATCAAACATACAGATACAAGAGTCTCATTTTCATCTTTCATCGAAAGTACTCATCGATCTAGCCAACGTTGTCATCGTGGTATTCCTTTACGTGTTTGGATTGATAGAGAAAAAAACTTGACCGATATCACGTGTCTCTGTCCACCAAGTTTTTATGGTAATATTTGTCAATATCAGAATCAACGAGTTAGTCTCACCACGAACTATGATGCATATTCTGATTCTTGGCAAACAATGTTTTCTATTATAGTTTCACTTATTGATGATAGTGATGAGCGAATTATTCATTCATATCAAAAATTAACCTATCAGTACTTGCAAGACTGTCACACCAAATACAATAATTATTTACTTTATTCCACTCGACCAAAAAATCATACAATGCACTATTCGATACACATTGATATCTATGAAACGATTTCATTAACTTATCGAGGAAGCTTTCTCGTACCAATTAAGTTTCCTTTTCTGCCTGTACATCGTATTGCTGTTCAGTTTTCCATTCCACGCATAGACAATAATATTCAAACTTGTGTAAATCAATTATGTAGACATGGTCAATGCATCAGATATTCAGAAGATCCTAAAGGTACTACGTTTTGTCGTTGTAATCAAGGATGGTCTGGACGATACTGTACTATACCACATAATTGTATGTGTTCATCCGATTCGTTATGTATTGGGGTTTTACCAAATAATCGATCTATCTGTGTTTGTCCGATGTATAAATTTGGTGCTCGATGTTTAATTGAAAATACCATTTGCCAATCTAATAAAAATGCATGTCTTAATGGCGGTCAGTGCATGCCTACTGATAATCATTTCTCATTCCCCGATGGCTTCTTTTGTGTTTGCGCGAAAGGCTTTAGTGGATACCGATGCGCAATACCTGACACGAATATTACAGTATCATTTCACAAAGATATTCAATTGCCACAATCCATGATTGTTCATTTTATTGAAAGAACCTACGGCAAGTTATACCATAATGGCAGTGTTTTCAAAACGATTCTTCTCCATCAAAATGTAGTCACCATTCACTCGGCATATCCTTTCAACATTGCTTTAATTCAATTATTCGACAAGGACATATATATAATTGCTGTTCAAGAGTTCTATAATCAGTCAGCGACTTTTGTAACAAAAGTCAATCCATCAGATCGTTGTAAACATTTAAGCGAAATATTAAATGATACTATTGTCAAATTACATCTTATTCGTCGCATTAAATACTATCATGTACCATGCCAAGAAACATCACCATCATTGTCTTGTTTCTATGATGATACGCATTTCTGTACGTGTGATAACTTCGGCCATCACCGTGTAGCCAATTGTTTTGAATTTGATCCCAAGCAAAAACTTGATTGTTTTGGACGACAAAACTGTGAAAATGGAGGAGAATGTTTGCAAGATCGTGTACTTTGTCCGAAAATGTTCATGTGTCTTTGTCCTAGATGCTTTTATGGAACACGATGTCAGTTTAGTTCAAGTGGATTTGGTATTTCACTCGATGGCATTTTAGGTTATCGTATTTTACCACATATTAATATTATACAACAGCCACCTATAGTACAAATGAGCATGGTACTAACGATGATTATGACTTTAACAGGACTTATCAATGGTATTCTATCGGTAATTACGTTTAAAAACAAAGAAACACGACATATAGGTTGTGGCTTTTATCTATTGGGATCATCAATCACGACTCTATTTACTATGACTATGTTTGCATTGAAATTCTGGATACTCATTGTTGCACAAATATCGTATAACATGAATCGATCATTTCTATATTTTCAGTGTATTTCAATTGATCTTCTTCTACGCATTGGTCTTAATATGGATCAATGGTTGAATGCATGTGTTGCTGTTGAGAGAGTAATCACCACGAAGAAAGGAACTTATTTTAACAAGAAGAAAAGCAAAAAAATGACCAAATACATCATTCCAGGCCTTCTCTTATTGACAATTAGTACAACTCTTCATGATCCATTTCATCGACGTTTAATTGATGATAATAATGATAGTGGAGAGAAACGAATTTGGTGTATTGTTACTTATTCATCCTCGATACAAGTCTACAATTCAATCATAAATATATTTCACTTTTTTTCTCCATTTATTATCAATTTGATTTCATCAATGATTATTATTAAAACAACTGCTCATTTACGAACCACTGTTCATACTCAACAAAGTTATCAAAATATCCTACAGCAACAGATTTTACACCACAGTCGTATTCTAATTGCTCCAGTTGTCTTGGTCATTCTTGCTATACCACGTTTAATTTTTTCTCTCATTTCAAGTTGTATGAATTCAGTTAATGATTCATGGCTTTTCCTTACTGGATACTTTATATCATTCACTCCACCTATGCTTAATTTTGTTATTTTTGTGTTACCATCAAAACCTTACAGAAAAGAATTTTGGAAGACAATCAAGAAATAGCGAAGGACGATACAAACATATTTAAATTTCAATTCATAAAAATAAGTGAAGAAAAGAGATTTCATTTGTTTTGAGAAAGTGTTGTAATATCTTGGAACAACACTATTATTATCGAAATCTTATCTTATATTTTCTTTTAGATTTATTCGTAGATTGTCAAAGAAAAAAGACTGATTATTATTGTATATTTCTACTCGAATGTATTTTAGTTTTTGTTATAGTATTTCTTTGCTTTTTATGTCTGCATAAATAATAAATGATACATAAATATGGTCATTATCAATAATCGTTTTTCGTAATCTGCTAATTCAATTCAGTTTTGAATACTGAGTCATATTCTATGCAACCATGACCGAATTCAAAGTTCTCCAGCAATGTTCAGAAATGAGAAATAGGAATTTCTAAACTGTCGAGAGGCTATCAACAGAGCTATGATGATTCCTCGGAGTATCGAGAATTGGCCTTTAATTCTTTCACAGTTCTATCATTCAAAATGCTCAAAGCGATGCATTATCTGCAATAGTTTTCCCAACCCCATATTTATCTTTAAACATTTCGTCACTAATACCTATTGTGAAAGCAAAAGATATTGTAGATATTGTTTTTTTGATTTTGACAATCATGGAACTATGAAGGAAATGAGAAAAAATCGTATTCCTCAGTTGCTGGGCACACCTTTTTGTTAACGATGTTGATAAATTTTTCATATGTTTAGAAAAAAACAATCTGTACTTATTTTCTCATTTAATCAGCTGCTTGATGAGTTTTATTGATCGATTGTTTTTTCCATTCATCTATTTGTTTCGTTAGAGGATGACTAGAATTTTTTTCTGTTTGTTTAATTAAGTTTTGTCGAAATACATTATGATCACTTGTTAATTCATCTAATTGTCTACATAATTTCTGTCGATGTTCACTTGCATGAATCATACAACAATATTTTTGGCAACCTGAACATGTAAAAACATCTATTGTTTTATTACATGTTGAACATGGAATTTTCAGGGAGAGTTGGATATGTCATTGGTTTTGTAGAAGATAAAATATTTAAGAAGAGAACAGAGTAGAAAATACTCATGCAAATAAGTGTGTAGGTGGGTGTGCGTTGGTAAAAAGAAGATCTTCACCCATACGTACACTGCACACCCGCACCCACACTCACACCCACGCCCTTTAACAGAAGTGAAATCTTTGATGAACTCGATGATCTTCAATAGTGCTTTCTAGTTGCTTAAGAGATAAATTTCTTTCTTTGGAAGCTCATTGTCCGCGTCAGTGCGTTAATCTGTCTGTCTCATTTTCTGTACTGATCTTTCCAAATACTTCTATTATATAAGCTGTTGGCAAATTTAAAAATTTAACTCCAATTGACATTGAAATTCGGATTTCTACTGCAACGTTAAAAGTAACATTTGTCTTGGTTCAGTCTTTGAACTGAGAAGTATTTTCTCTTAATTTATTTTGTGAGTATCATTAAATCTAACAATATCTGTTAAGGTAGATATTTAGTGAAATTGTATAAAAGAGTGCTTATTTATTGTGAAAATTCGTTAAAAGGTAATATCCTCGATGAAGCTTAGATTGATAGATATTATTATGAGGTATATCTATCTATATTGAATCTTTATCGGAAATTGCTTTTTATTCACATAGAATCACATCGTATTAAGCGCCTAAATACACTTATGCATCTTATTATATTAAAAGAGAATTTTCGAAGTCAATGTAGCATATATTTTTCATCACAAAAAAAGAACTGTAGAAAAGACTTCATACACTTCACCACTCTAGATAATAAATAAAATAATTAGACGAAATTATAGTTTCAAACGCAGAAAGTGATTATATCTCTGAGTAGAACATATCGTTTGGTATTTTCTGTTGAATGTATGTATTTTTTTCATGTCGTGCTTCTAAGATTATTGAAACACAATAAGTTTTATGAGTGTAAAGTTAAATATAGTAGTAGATCTGAAGAGAAAATATGAAGAAATCACTTTATAAATACTTCTCATCCTTATAAACTCATACCATTCAACGTAGGAATTATACTTCGACCTACATTAATTAATCACACTTGTGATTCGAGGTATTTACATTTTAAGAGATTTTCATCTCAAGTGAGTATAGTTTAGTAAAAATTAAGCTTCTTACTCTGATTTTTTTCGGATATCTTCTGTTTATACTTCTTCGTACCGTCCGTTTAGTAGAATAATAATTCGTATATTTTTGAAGTGGAGAACTTAGAAGTTCTTATGATGATTTCATACATTGTTTTGATATGAAATGATTCAAAACTTTATATCTGAAGTTGTAAGTTTTTCTATATCAATATAATGTAGAGTATCCTCTTATATTATGTTATTTCAGTATAAGCGTTCAACATTTGAAAAGAGAAAGATGTCACATATGTCAAACAATACATATTTTATTGCATTTTTGAGCAATATGACAGCTGAATTCAACTGTTCTCTGGCGATTTGTATATTTTAATTTGATGTTATTGGTAATATTCTTAATATTTTGTCTTCTCTCAACGATCTTATCGTTCAAATTCATGTACTTGGATTTTTCTTGTTCTATCCATTGTTGATCTTATTTCTCTTGTATCTGGTCTTAGTACACTAATGATTGCTGGTTGGACGACTAATCCTACTAATTATATTGGATCAATTTGCAAAATTCGTGCTTTTCTTGTATTCTCGACGAGAACGATGGCTACATGATTAATGGTATTAGCAACTATTGATCGATGATTTCTATCAAGTAAAAATGCTCTTTGTCGTCAAAAGAGCTCATTGAAGAGCTCTCAGTCATGGGCAACCATTTTTATCGTCCTTTCAGCTATTTGCTATTCACAACAATTATATTGTTATGAAGCTAATCTCATTGATACTCCTCTGCAATGGTATGGGAAAACAGTCGTATGTCGTTATCTCACTGATTTATCTCTTGCTTTAGTTACAGTTTGCATTCCTGTAATTCTCATGATATTGTTTAGTTTACTAATTATTTCAAACATACGACAATCTCAGCATCGTGTGCAAATATTACAATCGACTATTATCAGATCTATTGCCAGTATACCACCTCATTCAAATACTGGAAATTTATTGGGAAGGTTCAAGAAAACAGAACATAGTATTCTTCGAATGCTTTTATCTCAAGTTATTCTTAATATCATTTTTACTTTTCCCTTATGTCTAGACAAATTTTATTCATCAATATTGGAACATAATAAATCTCCAGTTCAATTGGCGACCAATGCCTTCGTGTACGATTTAGCCATCTTGATTTACGACATATCCAACGGCATAACTTTCTATATTTATATATTGTTTGGTGGTAGTATTTTTCGAAAAGTATTGTATGAATTTCTTGTTTCAATAAAAGCGAAATTTACATGCCATTAGAATTGTTGCTTTTTTCATTATTTCTTTTATTTTTGAGTTGCAAAATCAATGGATACAAGTTTGAATTCATAAAAACCCATTGATATCAGTAACCAATCACTCGCAATCAATACTTGAATTGTCTCTCTCTCTTTCTCTCTATTGCATGAGGTGAATATTTTTGATGCTCATAAAGTCTGTAGATATTGGTTGAATCTGTTACTTTCATCTTGAGGGCGTGGGGTGTGGGGGTGGGTAACAGTAAGGATATGCTTATGTAACACTCACACCCACACCCTCACTTGGGAACGTTTCATCATCAGTGAAGAAATTGCTACGCAAAATTGTTTATGTGACAGGTATATGAATGAGTATTTGACGTCTATCCCTTTTGGGAACTTGCGAAGATTTCTTTCTCATTTTCTTGTATTTAATTTGGATATATCCAATTCAGAGCAAGGCATGTAAGTAACATGCTGTGTTTATTTACTTTCATTCGCAACTCACAACACGGCAACTCCTTTGAAAATACACAGACACGCAATTAACAGTCACAGTGAGCGAAACAAAACGCGTGAAGCCATTTGCATTCTTCGAAAGAGACTGTAAAAGAAGAATGGAGTTGAACTCATTTCAAACCTTGGTGGAATAGAATTATGATGGAGTACATTGAGTGAAAAAAATGTGATTGTCTTTCTCATTGTATATTTACGACACTTAAGTGAAAGACTTAATAATGCGAAGGATGAATAATCGAAGCATGCAGTTTTCGGGTGGGGTGTGGGTGTAGGTGTGGTATAGTTATAGATTGGTAGTTGTTAGGAAACCTTCAAACCTTCACCTGCATTCACACCCACACCCACACCCCACCCACGCTCGCTCAATCCTTTAATGATAGCCGAATGTTTTCTTTTCAAGAGTATGTGATTTTTATTATTTATTTAAAATACGATAAAAACGAAGAAAAAAACATCGTACTATCGCTTTCTGAACTTCAAGGCAAAAGTTTCATTGCATCAAAAATAATCGCGCCAACATGCGATCTGGCAGGAACATGAGATCTATGTCGGCATTCGAGTATTTTTCGGACTAAGGACAATGGATTCGATTTGAAACCGCACTGATCCATTTGCAAAAAAGGACGATGTTCTGATTTTTCGATAAATCCATCGTTATATATGTGCTGATAGGCACTATCATAGATATACATATGCATGCATATACTTGTAATGTGTGTATGTTTATATGCTGATCAAAGATGAGTTCATCCATTTGGATGTCATCCTTAGCGTACATTGCGCTAGTGTTATGTAATTAGTGTGATTGACTAATTCTTGTCCTTGTTCTGTTCAATAACATCTGTCCTGTTTCTTTTGGTGTAACTTTCATCGTTCTCTCTCTCTCTTTGTATATATATATATCTTTTCTGCTGTTCTGTTTTCTTCTCTCGTATAACCGAGTGATCTAATGTATCACTATATAAAGGGAGGAAAAAAGAAAGAACGGGGACAGACTAGAGGATAGAATAGTGTAGACAACATCGATGATATACTGAATATATCGGTAGCACTAATCTTCCAGTTTGTCCATTGTGATCACAATTAGATTTAATGAATAAAAGAAATGCTGCAGTCGTAACATCATAATTCCATCCGCCAATTATCATTTTTCGTTACAATATATCCGGCCTTTCTCGAAAGCTTCCTGCTCACCCTTTGTTCGAGGCTTCGGGCAGATACTTAAGAAATAGCAATAGGCTTGTTGCTCTTCGACACCGTCGAAGTAGAGTGCCATTGAGAAAAAATAATTGCGCCAAGCAGTCTTTTGGAATCGAGAAGAGCGATGAAGGAATAGACAGAGTTGGTGTATTGACTAAGATCGATTGATTCCGTTTCATACGTGGTAAAAGCAAGCGTAGAGTTGTCGTAGACGGTTGAGTAACTTGGAGCTTCTGATACGAGTGCTGAAGTGGGCCGATCAACCAATTCGCTTCGTAGGGACTGAGAAAAATAACATGTTCGTTACGATAGATGATCACCCATCGTGGAGATCGCAAAAATGTGTCTAACGATTTTCCTTGTGTTTGAATGACACGTTAAAATTCCTTTGAAATCCACAATTTTTTTTCTCCAATAGGACGGTTGACACTGTGAAAAGAAGGTGGTGCCAAGAAAGGTTTGAGGAAGTAGAAAAAATACTGAAGGAAGTTGCGTCAAGTTCATCATAGGACCTTGTGAATCACTTAATCTTTTTATCTCTTCATGTAAGATAGGTTCATGTGGAATGGGTGGTGTTGGTCGTTCCTGTTGTCGTTCTTCTTCCAATTCTTGCTCGATTTCTCGTTCCAATTCTCGTTCTTGTTCTTCATGCAATGAATAGGCAAGAAGTATATTCGATCCACCATACAAGTTCAATCAATTTAGGACAGCAGCATTGATTTCAGACGATAATTGTGTACGGAAATGATGACAATGAGAGCGATGAATTTCTGTTATCTTTTGCATTGATTTCGGCATTCCATACATCTGGTATAATTCCAAAACCTCTCGTTCGACACAATTTGAAGGCAACTGATTCATCATCAGCTCGGTAAACTGTTGCTGTTCATTGTTCCACTGAATATTTTCAAAACCAACGATTTTTCGTTGAAAACTGAGACTCTGCGTAGCCCAATGACGCAATTCGTCCCAAGTGGCATGGTGAGTGTTCTCATAGACCCAACGGAGGATATCGGTCAGCCTGATCTCTTCTTGTCCAGGTGGCTTCTTTTTCAGCATGAGAATTCATTGATTAACTTCATGGGAACTGCAAAAACTTAACGCATGGCCTTTGCTTAATTTTCTCATTCTCATACAAGTTTGAACAAATCGATCTGTGGTTAAGCCATTGCCTAATGTGACAGTAGCTCGAAATCCATTGGGAAACTTGAAATCTGTTTCGTGCGTGTGAACTTCATCCAAATAGAAAACACAACGTTCAAGTCGTTCGCTCGCTGGAGAAGTGGCGAAAAGATGATGTTGCTGCTGTCGATCACAGACAAAGCGAGTCGAATTGAAAATACACAGCGTAATCAATCTGGACTCAGCTCGACTTTTCTAGCCATTGGATCGCTATTTGACGATTGCTACCATTGACAAAAATTGCACCGACATCGAGAATGACTTGAATAAGTTGTCAATCATTGACGATTTTTTCTAAAATCTCTTCGATTTTGACACTGATCGGTAAAGATCGATAAAATTCGTTTTCTTGTCGAAGTAAATTATTGAGAACAACAGCATCGGTTTTCAGAAGTTTTGGCAAGTCGCGTTGACCAATGTAACTTGGTAGCAATAGTTGAGTGTCATTGGTACCACTGAAACCAGCGGTGATTTTTGCTCGACGATTTGATGATAAATCCCAAGTAGAAGAAATTAATTTCTGAGGAAACTGTTTCATTTCTTGAGGAAAGACGAAATGATTCAGAAAGTGATTGATCACTAAAATATTCTTTCGAAAAGTTGGAAAGAGATGAACCGTTCTCTATTGATCATCTTTTAAATTGATCCCTTCCCATCTTTTGATACGTGGATCTAGATGATCATC
Organism: Rotaria sp. Silwood2; assembly: GCA_905329745.1. Classification (NCBI taxonomy): domain Eukaryota; kingdom Metazoa; phylum Rotifera; class Eurotatoria; order Philodinida; family Philodinidae; genus Rotaria; species Rotaria sp. Silwood2. The sequence goes on along the minus strand of CAJNSZ010000818.1, from coordinate 27,475 downwards.
ACCTTCGTAAGAAATCCATTCATGAAAGATTTATTCCGGATGTTTTTCACCATCACTCAAGCGTTTGAAACATTCTAGCATTTGTTCATTAGTCAAGCCATTGTAGTAGTAGAACGGTTGCGTTAAGACAATGGCAATATCCGGATGACCGAACTCGGTGTTGTTAGCTGCAACATCTTTGGCACGAAACGGTACTGTCATGCGACGATTGAACTTTGGATTAGGATTAACGCCACAATTAACGCGATAACGTTTGGCCAATGTCACAAACAACACTTCTGATGAAAGAAGACCACGGAGAATGAGAATTCGTTGCAAAGTATCCTGTGAGATTCGATTTTTGAGACCTTCGATCGATGCACTGGTTTGTAAGATTAACGATAAGAGACGTTGACGTTCTTCTTGACGATAGGACTGTTCACTAAGCCAATCATTTGCTATTTTTTCAGCCAGACTTAAAAACGGTTGACGTAACAACAACCGAAAGGATGGAAAATGACTCGATCGTGACGATTTTTCATAGGAAATGTCTTTTCTGTAGTTTCGCACCACATGTTCAGCGTTTTCCTTCACCAATTCTAAGATTGATTGAATTGTTTTCCAACGTTGTGCGCCAGCATCGACGGGTCACTGGCGGCCAACGGTATAAATCAGTTGATATTTAACATGAAGAATTTCATCAGATTCGTCCAAAACATCATGAGCAAATCGTTTTGAGTCACTGCTGAACGGTTAATATCAAGCGACCGACTTGCAATTCCTTTCGTCGGCATTTATCAATGGTCAGCAAATCAAAGGAGAGAACATATTCCGGTGCAGTTAAGATAGTATCTCTTCTGTTCAGTCCTTATTGAAGACGTTGAAACATTTGATCGATTTGTAATGCATTTAAATTCATATCACGACGGCAGACAAAGAGGGAAATTCGTCGATTGAGAAGACCACCTAATTTTGGTCTCAATGATTGATAATTCATGATTAGTAAGGATTTCAAAACAATGATACGAACTAAACTAGATGTCGATGAGCAGAGATTGAGTGCTAACATAGGTACGATGGCCGATGTTTTTCCTTCGCCCATGTTCATTTGCATGACGATGTTTTTCACTTGACTATCTTTACCATCCGATTGACTCGGATCGATCATATGACGCGCGACATCGACTTGAATTTCTCGAATGGTAATGTTCATTTCTAATTCTAAAATCAACCATGAATCATGTTCCGAGGGAATCCAATTCAAATGTGGAATGTTGGACACTTCTTTCTCGAAATCTTCCTGTCGTCCTTGATCAGCACGATGGATCGTTCGTTGAAGTTGCTGCTCAATAATCCAATTCACCAATAAGCCACCTAACAGGATACATTGTTCTGGTGTTAGGAATGCATCTGCGGATCGTTCAGCTTTTTGCCTCTTTACTGAATCGAATGATTTGTTATGTCTTTGTTCTTCTTCATTTAACCAGACTTGATGAAGAAGAGAAACAAGAATGGATGATGTCATTCGTAATGCCAAACCAGTGACAAACAGTAGTTCGTTGTCTGTCTTAATCAAACGAGTCAATTCTTTCCACATGTGAGCAGATTCTAGACGAGTTGAATGCAGACGTTGTTTGATTGATTCCATGGGTATGTAGTCTTGTTGAAATTCGTCCTCGAACTGAAACTTTTCTCAAATCTTCGTCAACTGTTGCTTGAAGAACTTGGCGATATCACTGAGAGGGTTTTCGTCGTTGTTGGCCGATGGGAAAATCTCCTCGGGAAACTGTTATTTTTCTCGAGGAATTCCAATCGATCGTCTCGGATGGATTAGATCATCGTGATAACGACAACAATACTTTCCATGAGCATTCAAAAGTAGTATTCGATCGATCGGTATGTTGGTTGATCTGAGTTGAATTCGATGATGTCGATCATTTAATTCACATGAAAATTGTTGTCGATCAATTCTGATTCTATTGATCAACACATAGGATTTGAACAAATCCATTTTCTTGTTCAATGCATTGCACAAAATCTCGAAGCTTTTGGTTCAATTGCCACGATTTGAATAAATCATTGATTTGATTCCTAATCTGATTTCCAGAATACACATCATTGGGTGTGGGTGGGTGTGGGCATGGGGGTGGGTGCGGGGTGTGGGTGTAGGTGTGCGATGTGGGGGATGGATAGAAATGAAGTGAGAATCCACACCCATACCACACACCCACACCCTCACGCCTACACCCCCACACCCACGCCTACATACCCACATACCCACATCCATCATTTTCAGGACAAATGAAAAGCAAACAGCACAGAAATAATCAATGCTATACATTGTCATTGTTTTTGTTTGCTTTCTCATTTTTTTTTTGTTTAGTTTTGTCATGCACAAATAACAGTGCACGTTGTTGCACAGCAACTTAACAAAATAAAAAAAACGAAGATAGTACTAATACTTATATAAGCATATGTAATTAAAATTCTCTTTCGCTTCCATTCAATGTATCAGATGTGCTCATAATCAAGTCAAGAGCGATTCCAAATTCTCACGAATTTCACTTTTCAATGAAATCAAAATAATTATGAATATAATTACTTGATAGTCTGTAATAGTAATATAAAAAATGATTATGACTGTAATCAAGTCGAACGAATTTAAAGATCGATTTTTATCGAAGATTCGTCTTATTTTTTGTCATTCAAAGATTTGCATCTACTAGGTATCCGAGTCTACACTGCCTTAGTGTATTTCTATCGCCTATGAAATTCAATTTGCTCGTTCACAATTATCCACAGAACTCTGTTGACTTTTTGTTACGTTCTTTCTTGTCTTTTCTCTCACAAGTGCTATAAAATTGTCTGATACCTTGCAAATGCTCTATGTTATAATATATATATATATAGCGCAGATGCCTTTTTCACTGAGCAAATCAAATTGAAGTTTATTTTGTTCACTTGTACATCCATCATTAACAGAATAGAAACCAAAATCATAATGTCGTCTCAAAATTTACAAGTAAGCATCTGGACAGAATTAGAAAGCATACCATCTGCCAATAAAAGAGAATCAAACACGAGGAATGTTGAGAAAACTGTTTGGACAGATGCCTTTATTCAAGATGCTCAAGAAGCCCAATCAAATATTGCAAACAATCGGTATCAAACATAAATAATCGAATCTATTTTCGTATACATCATATTTCGTTATATCTTTAGTTCTACATCACTAAGTCAAATATCCCAATTCTTTCAGTCGCTATCACCGTTGTTTGTTGGTCTCTTATTAGCTGCACTTGTAGGTGGCATCATAATGGCTATCGTGATTGCATTGTGGTCTACGGAATCACATAGTAAGTAGTAGATCTCTTTCTGAAAATTGTCTTCCATATTATATGAGATGATATGATTCAAACAACGTAAAATATTTAAAACCTCTATTTGCGATATGTACACTTTTCATATGAATATTGAAACAGGTTCGATAGAAAATATCGAAAGTAATTTTAGTGAATAAAGAATAAGAAAATGTCGAAAAGGAGAAGATGGAAAATTTCACAGATGATAAGGAATAAGTCAAAGAGGACTATAAGGTTCTAGAAATACAGAAAAGAAATCAAAGATAAACAAACTTCTCTTCAACTTTTTTTTCTTTTCTACTGAAATATTATCTTTTGTCTTCTTTTCAATATTTTTCCATTTTCTATTCATTAAAACTATTTTCAATGCTTTCTTCTCGACGTTTCCCACCAAATTACATTCAAACTGAGTGAAATCGGAAAGCTTCTCGATATGCCTATTGAGTAGATCTGATTCTCAACAAAGAACTTCAAACTAATAATTCCAAATTTGCTGTCAGATGAAGAGAATATCTTGAGAAAGCAAAATTTCATTGAAACAACTTGTATGACTTCTTATTTTCATTTCAGCCAACACAGTGTATTATTTTCGCGCTTTGTTTTTGAAAGCTACAAAGAAGATGAAAGTTCATTCTATTTCTATTTGCACTTTATTTTTAAAAGCAAATTAAGAGAAGCCTTTAATGAAATGATTGCCTTCTTTACTTCACTACATGATAGAATAGCTTGCATTTTATAGAAATACGCAAATACACCACTACATGGAATTATCGACAGTAATAATATCTAATAATATCAATGTATAACAAATATTTATAGTCCAATTATTTGTTGCATTTGAAGCTTTTCTTTCGAGATGCATACATCAGGTCATTTCATTTCGTACAGTAGAAGAATATGACTATTACGCTAATGTTGCAAAGAGTAATGTCTTTGTCATAAATTCGTTCATGAGACCAAAAAATGAATTCATTTACTCAAAAAAAGATCGTACACCGAGAAACTAGTTAGTTCTTTTCGTATCTCTTTCAGGCTTGTGGAATCGAAACATAATTGAATGAACATTGTTCAGATCCGCTTACATATAAGCACAAGCCCAAATAATTCCATGCTTTTCTGCTTTACTTAGATATGTTATTTTACTTTTGCTTCATAAAATAGATATATATGGCATCTCTACATTTAAAAAATTAGGATCAAGATATTCTCTTATGTATTAATATATAATACAGGTTAAATAGATAGTTAAGTGAATTCTTCTACCATAACTTGTTTCTTCATATTCATCGAGTCAATCATCAGAGGCGATAATATCACAAATAGTAATAAATTATGCATGAACTGTTTTGACACATACGTTTCTGTGAGTTTGATCATTGTTTTCCATAGGATCACATGTGGACTTGATGTTCGGAAAATGATTGCAACATGTCCTAGTGTGTATTACTGATATTTTTACATTCGTCAAATAGAAAATTCTTTCATTTACTTCCACTTTTCTTTGTTTTTTAGACACAAAAAAGATTCTTTTTCTTCAGTTTTTAAAAAACAAAGCTTTTTTTAAGGTTTTTTATCTTTATCTTTCAGTTATAGAGATTTTGCTTATGTTTATTCTTTAGTGTAAAGAACTATAAATGTAAAACGTAACACCACATGTTTTACTCTTTAGCCAACATTCTTTCAACAAAAGCAATTTAGTCAATGAGAGTAGAATGTTTCAAAAATATCGGGTGGGCCAGATTGAATAAGTATTTTTAATATTTATTATTCCTCAGCGATTTTTCGGCCGATCGATCTAATTTTTTTCCATTAAATTCACTATGTCATAGTTTACAAAATGAGATGTTTTAATTAATCTAAATAGTTAAAATCATTTTATTTTAAACGATACAATCGGTTAGTCCACTTTTCATAATTTTCAAGCACGACTTGCAGTCTAATTTTTTTCACAGCACGCTTCAGTTCACGAATCAAAGTTACTTTTGATTGTACATTGGTCCAGTTTATGTGGCCCACAAACTCATCACATATGCAGCAATCTAGGGGGTTTAAATCGGGACTGTTTTGGGGCCAATGGTCTTTATCGATGAACATTGGAAAATGGTCTTTGCACCATTGCTGGGTTAGAATATGGGTATGAGACGTAGCATTATCCTTTTGGAATATCCAATAATTTCGCAAACGTTTCATTCCCATATTGTAAAGTCACAGATAGAACGTCTTTGATGTATCGGTCATGATTCGTTGATTGTGTACCCAAAATTACTAACGGAGAAACACCTTTTGAACAAAATCCAATCAAACCATGAGTTTTTCTGAAAAATTTCGCTTTTGTTTCCTACCACCTGCTTTATCTGCTTCCTGACGATTAGCTGTCCATATACGATCGTTTCGGGAATTGTACACCCCATCAATGTCGAACATTTTTTCATTGGGAAACAATATTTGCATTGTTGTTTCCTTTTTGAAATAGGTTCTGATCCAATTCAAAAATCTTTTTCTTTTGACTTTATGTTCATCTTTAAGCAATGATACGACTCGTACTTTATATGCATGATATTGTAGATCATCTTTTAGTATTCGGCGAACACTAGTTCACGAAATACTAAGCTCAACGGTCAATATTCGAGAAGAAACTTTTTTCTTGTGTTTTAAGCGATTTTTGACTTTTCAATCATTTCTTTTGCACGAATAATACGTGCTGCATCTGGTGGAGTAGATAATTGAATAGCACCAATCTTCCCGATCATATTACATCATCTTCTCACTGTATCATAGCTAATAACACCATTTAAATCACGAAATATTTTCGTCTTTGTATCACCACGCTTATGTTTTGAAAGTACTACTTGTTGAAGGTCTTTACTTTTCATTATTGAAAACACTCTTATGATAAACGTAGTATTGGGGAAAATAGATCAGTTTGTAGAACCGCATGTGGACAATTGAACGAAAAAAAATCAACCCGATCGAATAAAGAATGATCGATTTATTAAAGAAATAAAATACACTCATTTAATCTGGCCCACCCGATATATTGCTTTTCTTAGTAATTTGGTGACTCAGATTTTTCTGATCTCTAGCTGTAAAAGACATACGATAAGATTTATTGCTTTTCTTCATGAATGATGTGGTCTGAAAGAGAATGCTATTTTAATTCACGAAACGTGTTAAAGAAACATGACTCTTAATTGATTCCTAAGATTGATTTTTTTAAATATTTTCAAAAAAGTCAGCTTTTATACTTTGTTAAACAGGATAAATGTAGACATACGCATTCTTTCGGTAAAATATTTAGCTATGCTTTGCTTATTTATCAATAAATTTACTCGAACATAGAACTATTGTCGTGATTTTACACATCTTTCAATATTTATTATATTCATATTTCTATTGCTTGCTCATTTTCTCTGAACCATTACTACTATGTTAGATTTTTGAATTAAAGTACCTTTTTGGAGAAGTATGAAAGCTTCGGTCACAAATGGAAGCCAATTTGATTCGATATCTTTTTCGTCTTTAGATTATCTTTCCCTTGAATAATTCGACTTTTGAGGATTTTGTTTCTTGCATAAACACTCATTACCGTTGATATCTACTCTAAAATGAAATAAATTAAAAACTTTACTGACAGCTACAACTACAACGACAACAACGACAACAGCTACAACAACGACAACAACAACTGCTACAACCACAACGACAACAACGACAACAACAACAACAACGACGACGACAACAACAACGACAACGACAACAACAACAACAACAACCACCACCACAACAACAACAACGACGACAACACCCACGACAAGTACAACAACAACGACGACATCATCAACAAGTACAACAACCACCTCAACTCAAGGACCCGGTACGTACTATTTTCATCCATCGAACTTCAGCTTGCTAAATAGGAAGCCTGGTTTTCATAAAGACTTTAAACCGAACAAGCTGATCCTCTGCCAGATCCTCTTCTGTGAATGAAACATGCATAGGATATGAAAACATGCATTTCGATGCATCGAGGTAGTTCAATATGAACCATCAATTGAGTTCATAGTTAAATATATGTTAAACAGAAACTCTTCTATCTTATATTCTTCAAAAATATTTAGATAAACGAAGAATTAATGCATTTTGAAGAATGTTATGGAATTTTCTGAGTGTGGGACGACTGCAAGAATATTTTATAAGTATAACACAATAGACATAGATTTCAATTTATTTGATTTCAATTAAAAAGAGCCGTTTCTAGCAGTGTCTAAAAGATGTTGGATTACTGTTTTGACAGATTTGTGTTGCAAACGCACCGAATATTTTACACAATGAATTCACAGCCTTGACATTTTCGAGACAGAATACTCTAATGGATGCTAGAGAGACAGGTATATGATGTAATGTATCTATCTGTGTTTCTTTTATATAGATACAATGTTATTTTTCATAACTGGAACGTATATTTTGTTTAGGATCCATAGATGCCTCTATTATTATTTATAACACTAATTGCATCTTTCCAACTGCAAAAAATTCTTTTTAAACGACAATACTGTTTTATTTCAATTATATGACGCAATTAATCTACAGCTATATCGAAATGTCAAATAATTAGATAACTTTTGTTTTACAGTAATAAAACTGAAACAAATATGGATGAAACATTCAAAAAATTTTAATTCACTTCCAAATCATGAGACAAATATATACTTTCATGTTTATATTTTATAGATTGAAAGTATAAACCTAGAGACTGAAATTCATCTATGCCTCTATCTATAACGCTTGATTCAAGTGGCAATTGTCATCTTACAAATGCTCTTTTTGATGGTATATGTGGTCATAGTGTTAGATTCCTTTTATTTCATTTATTTTCTTGTCTTGAACCTCTCTTACGTTTCACACAAAACAAACAATGTTAAGAATGATAAATAAAGTAAAGGAAACTTATAAGTAAGCAAAGACAAAGTGAACAACAATAATACGTATTTCTTTTATGCAGATAACAGAAGAAGGAAAGGAAAAATTGTCTAATTATATATCATATATATATATATGATAGATCCTAAAACATAGTTATGATATAAAGTATCATAACTTTTGCTACAGATGACCATTCTCATAATATAAAATGCATTAGGCATAGTAGTAGTAATCATCATAATGGTAAAACGTCACAATACTGGTACCCATGACCATGTTCATGGCAGAAAGTATCACTGTTTTGATACGAATGAAAATACCGATGATGTAAAGAACTAGATTAATGGTAAATATAATCATATTAATGCCACAATAACAATATCGATTATATTGTTAATTATCAATGTGAGTTTATTCGATGTATTTTTTGGATTCATTGAAGCATACTGTTTGTCTACTCATGGTATCTTGAAGGCTTATGGGTCTCGAGATGCTCTGGATGATTCAATGAAGTATCCTATTGACCACTAATGTAGCATGCATGAACGATTTTGCAAAGAATTGTCATATTTTTAGAATATTTCGTCTTTTCAACTTTGTTGTCGGTACTTTGGGTCTTGGTTATGATTTTATTGCTATTTTGCATAGACAGATGGCATAGATTACCTTTTTTAGTAGGCCATACGTCATTCTAGATTTAATTGAATCCAACAGTCGACTAGCATTGCTTGTAAGCATTATGCTTATATTTCAGTTTTCTTTCTGTATTATCTACGTATTGATCGCTGCTATGTTACATTTATCAGTATTTCTTCAAATTAGTTATTGTTTCATTCTTTTCTCCCTGGAAATCAGTTCGCTATAAATGGATTGAAGCATAGATCTATATTTTTACATTAATTTGATTTCATGTAGTACTGTTACTAATCGACTAGACATTTTCCCGCAGCTGATATGTCTGAATTTTAAAGAATTGAACAATCAAATCGAAAAAATTTTGTAAAAATAAACAGAATTTTCATCCTTACGAAAGAATATGAGAAGTGTAAAACTACTAAGTCCTAATGACGTCTTTAGAATACGTGCTACAATAAGATATAATACCACATATGTGCCACCTGTAATTTCATTGCACACATTTTTATTCGTCCAATGATTTTTTTTTGAAAATGAACTAGCTAAAACCAAACGAAATAGATATTAATACAATAGAGTGATCTATCAACCCTAAAAACTGTGACTCGATCATCTTTACTCGTAAACGCCACTGTAAAACCGTTACAAGTCCGCTTATCATAAATAGAGCATTACACTTGTTTATTTACAGGATGGATGGTTGGCGGATATATGAATTATGATCGATATTTTCATACAGCATCCGTGTTAGCAGATGGAACAGTACTAGTTGTCGGTGGCTATTCCAGCACTTATGCTTACCTAGCTACTGCTGAACTATATGATCCAGCAAAATGGACATGGACATTGACTGGAAGTATGAGTTACGCGCGATATACTCACACGGCATCTACGTTAAACAATGGATTCATACTAGTAGCCGGTGGATACTCTTCTACTTATGCTTCTTTAAGTACTGCTGAGTTATATAATCCATCAACAGGCACGTGGAGCGTCACCGGAAATATGAACTATGCTCGATATTATCACACAGCAGCTGTTTTAAACAATGGGAAAGTTGTAGTTGTTGGTGGATATTCTTCTACCTATGCTTCCTTAAGTGTGACTGAATTATATGATCCAACAACAGGAACGTGGACACTGACTGGAAATATGGTTTATTCGCGGCATGTTCCTGTTGTCGGATTATACAACTCAGCACCATATAAGCTTACTCCAGTATCTCCGCCTACACTTAATACTTTTCATTTGTCAATAGAGATGCTGTATGATAGTATGGAGCGTAATTCATACTTCCAGTTAGAGACCATGCTCCCGTTGAAGGATCATATAATTCAGCTGTACTTAAGTAACCGTAAGTTGAAGAATATCCGCCTGCGACTAGTACCTTTCCATTTGCTAGAGTGCATGCAGCATGAACATACCGCTTATCATAAATAGAGCATTACACTTGTTTATTTACAGGATGGATGGTTGGCGGATATATGAATTATGATCGATATTTTCATACAGC
>CAJNSZ010000818.1:0-17009 GCA_905329745.1 Rotaria sp. Silwood2 | reverse complement strand
GGATCGTTCAACCTTTTGTCTCTTCGGTAAATCGAATGATTTCTTATGTCTTTGTTCTTCTTCGTTTAACCAGATTTGATGAAGAAGAGAAACGAGAATGGATGGAGTCATTCGTAATGCTAAACCAGTGTCAAACAGTAGTTCGTCATCTGTTCTAATCAATCGAATCAATTCTTTCCACAATTGAGCAGATTCTTGACGAGTTAAATGCAGACGTTGTTTGATTTGTTCCACGGATAGATAGTCTTGTCGAAATTCGTCCTCGGACTGAAACTTTTTCCAACTATTTGTCAACTGTTGCTTGAAGAACTTGGCGATATCACTGAGAGGATTTTCGTCATAGTTGGTTGATGGAAAAATCTCCTCGGGAAACGGTTGTTTTCCTTCAGGAATTTTAGTCGATCTTCTCGAATGGATTAGATCAACGGAATAACGACAACAATATTTTCTTTGAGCATTCAACAGTAGTATTGGATCGATGGGTATGTGTCTTGATTTGAGTTGAACTTGATGATGGCGATCATTGGATTCACAGGTAAATTGTTGTCGATCAATTTTGATTCTATTGATCAACACATGGGATTTGATCGAATCCATTACTTGTTCAATGCATTGCACAAAATCTCGAAGCTTTTTGTTCAATCGCCACGATTTGAATAAATCATTGATTTGATTGCTAATCTGATTTCCAAAATACACAGCATCCAGCAATTTCAACTGATCGGTATAAGGAAGATTCTGTCGAAAAGACTCTTCCACTTCGTCCAAAATTTTTGTGCATTTATCTTGATCAGTGATCGAATAGAGTGTAATCGATTCTCGATGAACTTGAATTTGCCCGATATTTCTGTAGGAACCAAATGGAGGAAAGACCATTGAATTCAATGAGATCGAACTACCTCTTAAGATTGCTTTCAACATGTTCAAATAGAATGGTTTGATCGAACATTTCTTCGATATGTAATGAAGAAAATCGAAGAGAATGTCTAATCGATCCATCTCGTCAGGCTGATTGTTGGTTGCCGATGTCTTGGCGCAATCGATCAGTTTCAAAAGACCGATGAAGATGCTCTTGAAAGGATCATTTCCATTGGTCCATCGATTCAAAGGGAAGCAATGGAGCACTGAAGGATCTTGCAGATTTAAATCTCCAGATTTGTAGAGATCTTCCAGTGGACGATAAACGCAGTTGTCTGCCATAGCTAAATCGTAGACAGGAGCCAGTTCATAAGAATACGAGGAATATTTATTGAAAATCTCAGCTTCCATTTCATCGGACAATCGAGCAGTCGGATTGTACGAATCTCGATAATCCCAATAAAGTTTCGCTAATAGTTTGTCATTGTTGTATGGGAAAGCGTTCGTCGTCGATTCCGACGATGGGTACATAAAATTCAGTTGTTTACTGGCCTCGATCAGTTTCTTAATTATCAAATAATAACCAAAATGTTGAAGAGAATAAGGTAAACTTTGCTCATTCCATCGAATCGTTGTCATACAAGTGAGATGAGTGGGATAATATGTGGCTTTTGGAGAAATGTTCGCTATTTGATGTGCTATGTCGAGAGAAAGTGAATCGAAAGGTTGATAAGTCCAACACCCAGCAGAATAGAGTAGTTGAAAAGCACGTTCCATTCCTGTCATTCCGGTATAGAAGTCAGGTAAAAGATGTGATGTCATCGCATGTAACAACGCTAGATAAAGCCAACCTGTTGGACTATCCGATGATTGAAGAAGACATAAACGATCATTTAGAGTAAAAACAAAATATTGATGGGCGAATGGCATCGTTGCAGCTCGTTCGATGGAGACGATTTGATGACTATTAGCGGATGTTTTCTTCGCTTGAACTTGTCCAAAAGGAACGAGGAATTTCCGACTGCTCGCGACGATCGGTGAAAGAAGAAGTCCGACGGTTAGTCCTCTCAATGTTCCAAAGCATTGATTTTCATCGATGTACATGTCCGAATATTCCCGAGAGAAAATCTTCTTGTTCACAGCATCGTATTTGAAGGCAAGACCTAATCGAGACAGATGAATGTGAATGAGACAATCAAGTGGCATTCCTTTGGCTCTGATGATTGAATAAGCATTGCCTCTGAACATGTAAACATAGGGTTCAGTATCGAGACGGCGAAAGTATCGTTTGTATAAATTTTGAAAGAATGGAGATGATCTATTGACGAGAACTTGTGGTTTTTCCATGTTCTTGGTGATAAGAAATCCGTCATTCAGGTTTAATTCGTAGGGTATATTGGTTAAAAACTGATAGTGTTGAAAATGAATTGGACGAAATTGGATAAGCTTAGTCTTTTGGTTGATCCAATGACTATAATTGTCGACAAATTCCACAGCAAATTCTGTTTCGAAACACTTAGGAGGTATTAATTGAAATATCTCGCCTGCTTGATGTGCTGCTCGAATGATCACTCGCTGATTTTGACTATTGAAATGGAATTCATAATAGATTTGATTGTCATGATAGGCATGTTTTGTGACATAGGTATTGGGTGATCCAGCTGCTTGTACTTCAAAAATATGACGATCGAATGTCCGACGAAATAATTCATTTGACGTGATTTTATCGGGTAGAAAACCAATACTCATTCCATTGACTAAAAATCTTCCTCGCAAACAATCAATGGATATTTGAATCGATTCATATTTACCATCGTACCAGCCATCGAAGTCACTCGTAGTACGTTTCTTCTATTATTCATAAATAAATAAGAAACTTATAGTGTTTTTCTTTTTAAAAGAGTCAAGGAAGGAGTGTGCAAATGTTTATCTATCTCAATTCTGAACTTTGAATGAAATGAAAAATTCAAAATAAGTTTTATTTATTTATTTTTATGTCATTCAGCAAATTACAACGAATACTAAAAGCAAAGATTGAGAATAAAATGTGAAAAATTTTAGTTATTGAACACATTTACGATATTGGAGAAGTATAGTTTTATTCGCGTTTTATAACATCAGTCGATACTCTATTCAATGTTCCAAGTGGAAAAACATCGGATTTTAGGATTCTGTCATCTACGGTTCTGATTAATATGTAATACAACTAAAGTCACATTCAATAAGAAATTAAAGAGACAAATATCCTTTAACGAATTACAATATTATATGAATACGAGCATTGTCAGACAGATGCCGACAAAGTAGAGTATCCAGCCAGATCCATATCTTGAAATAGAACATGCTGCCAACGGATTTATTTTCTGCAACGATGGATTTTCATACGCACTTGGAAACCATGTGTGAACGACGCCATCAAGAATAATTGCAATACCGTTAGCCAGTGTCAGTGCGGCTAGTGTCTCTTGTGAATTAAGAGAAAACACTGCTTCAGTAATGCGTATTAGAGCGTAAACGGCGGCACTGTAGCAACCATCGTAAGACTTCGACTTGGATTGGTACGAAACATAAATGGTCCTCCATAGCGAATTGCCATTACACCCACACCCCAACAAAAAGTACCATAGCCCACTAGTCCGCATGTTTTTGCTAAGCTTAAGCTGTGTAAAGCCATCTGTTCAAATAACCAAAATCGAAGTTTCGAAGTGAATGCTGTTGTATTTTTGGTGACTATCTACAAGCNCGATTCTCATTGAAATCGAGAGTTTTTATGGTGCTAAGCGAACTGTCATCTCGGCATGGCAAGTTTTATTATCGACAAAAAACATCACCTCTTCATTATTGCCGCATTTCTCTTGCTTTTCTGTGCCAGTCTTTCAGTTACAAGATCGATTTCAGCTGCGGTCAATGGCTCATTGTGAATTATTGGAGAAGGTAATTCATTCTCAAACTGAGCACCTGTTGATATTGAATCACTCTGCCCATAATTGATTGAGAACTGTTGCTGTGATGTATAGGAGTTCTGTGTGTTTAGATAAGTCTTCAGCTTCCCACAAGAATGTCGATGGATTTCTAATCGATCTAAGTCCGACGGAATCGTCGATAAACTTTGTGTTGATTGTTCTTTTCTCTGAATGGGAATCTCCCAAGCAGAATTCGAAATAATTTCCCCCAGTCTCACATTAATTTCTTCGATGACATTTTGAACCCATACGTGAAGATCTTTGTCTTCGATAGTGAACCTTAAATGATCAAGTTTGTTCAATCGTAGAACAATTTTTCTTCAACAATGCATCAGAAGATCGACATTCGATATTGGAGAATTCATCGACTTTTGTCGTGCGTAAACGATGTGAGTGAGAAAGAAAGTGATCAGTAGTTTATAAACGATCGTTCCCGATCTTCCTAACCGTTTGGTGAGCATTGTTTGAAGAACTGTTTTCATTGTCATTTACAGGCCAGAACGTCGAAAAGGTAGCAGGGCACCGTTCCATTGGATTTGATCGCGATGTTTTTTCTTGAATGAAATCGATGAAGCACGTCGATTTTCACTTCTGATACCTGAAAAGTGGTTGATCCACCAATCAGTAGCGTAATGGGATCCTGGAACATCACGAGTTTCATCAAATGTACCAGAACCTCGATGTGCCTGGCTGTGCTCAAGCGGATGCTTCATGAAATCGATCAATAATTCACAATGAGCCATTGACCGCAGCTGAAATCGATCTTGTAACTGAAAGACTGGCACAGAAAAGCAAGAGAAATGCGGCAATAATGAAGAGGTGATGTTTTTTGTCGATAATAAAACTTGCCATGCCGAGATGACAGTTCGCTTAGCACCATAAAAACTCTCGATTTCAATGAGAATCGCTGCATTTTGATGATGAAAATAGAGAGGTAAAAACTCTTCCGGTACTAATTGATCGATCGTTTTTTGTAAATCAACAGCAGAGAGTTTGTTCGGATCTTGTAAATTTGCCCAACGTTTAATAGAACTCATTAGAATTGGAAACATTGGCCGACAAAATTTCCCATTCAGCGACTTGAAGAATTTTTTCCTAGATTCCAATAATTTGCATTCGTTTTGATGATTGTTGCGAATTAAAAAATCAGCATCAGCCGAATTCGGCAGATGACACGGAAGAAATAAATGGTTCAAAATTGATTCACTCATCGTTGCCATTGGCGACATGTCTCGTACTTGATTCGAAGAAATGGTAGCTCTAGAAGTGACCGAAACATCATCAGCACAAGGGTATTGAACAAACGATGTCACTCATCTTGGTGTAAGAGGAAAAAGTTGGGTGATTTGTGCGTTCAATGCAATAGCCGATAAAATCTAAGGAAATAGAAAATGATTAATGATGCGGAGAGAGAGGCATGTTTCGTTCGTTGAATGAAAAACAGAATTCAGTTGATTTTAATCAACATACCATCGCTGTCCGATTACGTCTTCTGTGTGACCTTCCCATGCAGTTGCGAAAACCAAAATTTCTCATTCTTTGTTAATATAGATAATTCTTCAAAGAATCAGCGCCTTTAAATATGAAAAGCATTCTTATCACATGAGGGTGTGGGTGTGGGCGTGGGTGTGGGTGTGGGTGTTTGGGTGTGGGGGTGGGTGGGNTAATTCGTAGGGTATATTGGTTAAAAACTGATAGTGTTGAAAATGAATTGGACGAAATTGGATAAGATTAGTCCTTTGGTTGATCCAATGACTATAATTGTCGACAAATTCCACAGCAAATTCTGTTTCAAAACACTTGGGAGGTATTAATTGAAATATCTCGCCTGTTCTATGTGCTGCTCGAATGATCACTCGCTGATTTTGACTATTGAGATGGAATTCGTAATAGATTTGATTGCCATGATAGGCATGTTTTGTGACATAGGTATTGGGTGATCCAGCTGCTTGTACTTCAAAAATATGACGATCGAATGTCCGACGAAATAATTCATTTGACGTGATTTTCTCCGGTAGAAAGCCAATACTCATTCCATTGACTAAAAATCTTCCTCGCAAACAATCAATGGATATTTGAATCGATTCATATTTACCATCGTACCACCCATCGAAGTCACTCGTAGTACGTTTCTTCCATTGTCCATTGGTGATTTGTTTGGTTTTGATCAATCCCCAATGCATCTCAGCGAACTGATGCAAACTTTGATAGGAAGTTTCCTTTAGATATCGAGCAATTGTCGGTTGAATTTCTACTATGACACAGTCTCTCCATCGCATGAGATTTATCATGAAGACGCTCATACCGACTGGTTTCTTGTTTAGAACGCTATTATCATGAATCGAAGTCGCTGCTTTGAGTAAAGAAACGATCGATGAATTTGACAATGGTCGTCGATCGGGATAAATCGAGAATGTGAATAAACACGCGGAAGCGGTGATAACGATTTTATCGCGTAACTTTTGCATTTCATGCACATTCATTGAGGTGGTGGCTCGAAAGATTTGGGAAATTTTTTCAATCGATGATTCACCGATTTGACGACATTTCAACGCTAATTCAATCATTCGCTCCGTTCTTGTTGAATTACAAATCGTCAAAATTCTCATCGTTACTACTGTAATTAAGACAAGCGCCAATTCATTTTGCCAATTCGATCGACAATCATCCAAACGACGATCGAGTCTAGAGATCAATTCATCTACGAAATGATCATCGAATAGCTGTTGATGGGATTCGGAACACCATGGATGAATCAGTTGATTTATCTCATCCGTCACTGGACCGTATTGTGTTAATGAATGAGTGACAAGGAGAAGAACACTCTCTTCATCGAAGGATAGCGAATCTAATTCGAAAGTACTTAACAAATTCCACCATTGTAAATGATGACCCGAACGTAAGGAACCGAACTCGACGAATTCGGCTGGTTTCAGTCCCAATGGGCATCGAACTGATTGAGCGATCACTCGGTTCTGCTCGAACTTTGTACTGTCGACTGAAAATTGCAAAAGTTTGTAGTTTGGATGTTCTAACTGAGGTGTTAAGATTCGACATTCGTTCTCCAGTGTTGTTGGTCTTGTCGGACTGATTTGCACTTGTAAATTATTCGGGTGTAAAAATCCTTGCAGAGGTGTCGATCCAACGGATCGTCCTTGTGAATAATGACTTTCAGTGAGTGATTTGATCGAAGAGACTAAATTCACCTTGCAATTAGAAGGACCTCTGTAGAATTTAGCAAGTTTCGAAGCATGAGGTCGAGTCTTTAGCCATTCATACATCCTAGCATGCGATGGTTTTTGACAAGGACGATTGATGAATTGCCAAAGAATCTCTCGATAACATCGAATCTCCTTCGGCATTTGTAATTCAAAAACGACCGCTAATGCACTTTGTTCGTTTTCTGGTATTGGGCATTCGTAAATGTCCACTCGAATGCTGTTAGCCTCTTCAGTAAGTTTACATCGTTTACACTTTCGCCTGTATAGCAAACGATGAGTCCACTCATCGTAGACGTTTTCGCAAGTGCACTGAAGCTTTGCCGCTTCTGCCTTCAATTGATCGTATCTTTGTTTAGCCGTATTGAATTCTTCACATTTTGCTTGTCTGTCTCGTTCAGCTTCAGCTCGAATTTCTCGAAGAGTTTCTTTCATCGCCACTGATTGACTGGCAAAATAAATACCAAATGCATCTTTGCACTCAATACTGCGTAATAGGTCGGGATCTCTGTTTTGGCTGAATTCTCGGAAATAATCGTAAAGCTGGCGAGCACGAATCATCTCTTCTCGATTGGGTAGAATCAAGTATTCGAATAATAGCAAGAGGTGAGGAATATTTATGGAATAAGATGACAATCGTTCAAATCTTGGATCGGCACATAATTTTCGATGCATCCAACGTAGGATAGTCAATGAACTGAGAATATATCGAGTGTAACCGAGACAGTCTGAAGGTTGATCTGCTGAATTATAATGTACAAGTGCCTTGTTTTGATACGTTTCGAAGAGATCTAATAGTTTCTGAAAATGTGTTCCTCCATTTTCAGATAATGACAGACGATTCATCCATTGATGCAAATAAGTTTCAATCCAAATCTCTACCACTCTCAATGCGATTCCAACGGTATCCGTGGATGCATTTGTGAGAATTATTGGAGAAGGTAATTCATCCTTAAACTGAGCACCTGTTGATATTGAATCACTCTGTTCATAATTGATTGAGAACTGTTGCTGTGATAGATAGGAGTTCTGTGTGTTTAAATAAGTCTTCAGCTGCCCACAAGAATGTCGATAGATTTCTAATCGATCTAAGTCCGACAAAATCGTCGATAAACTTTGTGTTGATTGTTCATTGCTCTGAATGGGAATCTCCCAAGCAGAATTCGAAATAATTTCCCCCAGTCTCACATTGATTTCTTGGATGACATTTTGAACCCATACGTGAAGATCTTTGTCTTCGATAGTGAACCTTAAATGATCAAGTTTGTTCAATCGTTGAACAATTTTTCTTGAACAATGCATCAGAAGATCGACATTCGATATTGGAGAATTCATCGACTTTTGTCGTGTGTAAACGATGTGAGTGAGAAAGAAAGTGATCAGTAGTTTATAAACGATCGTTCCCGATCTTCCTAACCGTTTTGTGAGCATTGTTTGAAGAACTGTTTTCATCGTCATCCACAGGCCGGAACGTCGAAAAGGTAGCAGGGCATCTTTCCATCGGATCTGATCGCGATGTTTTTTCTTGAATGAAATCGATGAAGCACCTCGATTTTCACTTCTGATGCCTGGAAAGTGGTTGATCCACCAGTCAGTAACGTAATGGGATCCTGGAACATCACGAGTTTCATCAAACGAACCAGAACCTCGATATGCCTGGCTGTGCTCAAGCGGATGCTTCATGAAATCGATCAATAATTCACAATGAGCCATTGACCGTAGCTGAGATCGATCTTGTAACTGAAAGACTGGCACAGGAAAGCAAGAAAGATGCGGCAATAATGAAGAGGTGATATTTTTTGTCGATAATAGAACTTGCCATGCCGAGATGACAGTTCGCTCAGCACCATAAAAACTCTCGATTTCAATGAGAATCGCTGCATTTTGATGATGAAAATAGAGAGGTAGAAACTCTCCCGGTACTAATTGATCGATCGCTTTTTGTAAATCAACAGCAGAGAGTTTGTTCGGATCTTGTAAATTTGCCCAACGTTCAATAGAACTCATTAGAATTGGAAACATTGGTCGACAAAATTTCCCATTCAGCGACTTGAAGAATTCTTTCATAGATTCCAATAATTTGCATTCGTTTTGATGATTGTCGCGAATTAAAAAATCAGCATCAGCCGAATTCGGCAGATGACACGGAAGAAATAAATGGTTCAAAATTGATTCATTCATCGTTGCCATTGGCGACATGTCCCGTACTTGATTCGAAGAAATGGTAGCTCTAGAAGTGACCGAAACATCATCAGCACAAGGGCATTGAACAAACGATGTCACTCACCTTGGTGTAAGAGGAAAAAGTTGGGTTATTTGTGCGTTCAATGCAATAGCCGATAAAATCTAAGGAAATATAAAATGATTAATGATGCGGAGAGAGAGACATGTTTCGTTCGCTGAATGAAAAACAAAATTCAGTTGATTTTAATCAACATACCGTCGCTGTCCGATTGCGTTTTCTGTATGACCTACTCACGCGGTTGCGAAAACCAAAATTTCTCATTCTTTGTTAATATAGATAATTCTTCAAAGAATCAGTGCCTTTAAATATGAAAAGAATTCTTATCACATGACGCACATTTATCAACAGACAGATGATAAAATGGTCGCTCTTCATAGATCTACAACAGTGACAGCATGTGAAAATATTTACATTCTTTCACATAAGACAAACACAAAAAAAGAAGGGCGCATATGGGTGTAGGTGAGGGTGTGGGGTGTGGATGTGTGGGTATGTGGGTGTCTGGGTGTGAGGGTGTGGGTGAGTGTGGGTGTGAGTGCGGTTGAAGAGAAGATTGATACCCACACCCACACCCCACACCCGCACCCCACACCCCCACACCCACGCCTACACCCTCAAGTACCTTGTTTTAAATGTTCATACAAAAATCTATTTTTGATGCGAACCCTTACGAAATATTCGTACCACCAGTTATATTATTCAAGTAACCTTTTCTTTTAGAAAATAGGCGACAAAAAAATAAATCGAATTGATGTTAAATTCGTAACGAACTTTCAGTTAAATGTTTTTGTATGAAACATAAAAGCTGGTTCCGTCCGAAGAATTCCAAAGAACATGAAGACAAATATCGATGAAATATCTGTTGATTACAGAATAAACTTCTCGATCAAATCCAAGAATTAGAAAAACTCTATCATTTATTGTTCGATATTTTTGATCAAATTGGGCAACAGGGAAAAAAGAAAAATGAACAATGTTGAAAGAAGCAGAGCGAAAAATTTGAATTTATCAATAAATCATGGATAACAACAATAGAACAACTAGAAAAAACGATTACACATGAAATTAGTTTTCATCGAGAAGAAGAAATTCTACTCGAAATGATATTTGATCTATTTAAGCCAAAACTTGAATAATTTATTGGAAAACATAAGAAATCCATTGTAGTTAACAGCATCCGACACGGATCAAGTTAAATGTTTGAATACTGTCTAGACAAAATTCATTATAATACTTTTCACTTAATAGCTTCATCAGATCGAATGGAAGTTTTAATGGCAGAAAAAACGTATTATGTTAAATGAGGATGCACGAGAAAATATAGAAAAATCACAAAAAATTTCTTTTTTTGAACTGTGTACATTACATTGAAGAAAAAAATTGAGAAAATCAATTTCTCACAAAAAGAAAACTGGCTAGCGTTGAACATGTTTACTAGAACTAACCAGCTTGCCTGTGAATACCGATTTAACAACTCTACTTGTATGATAGACGACAATTTTAGTGTTTCCAATGAAGGACAAGAAATTAAATTAAATTGGTTAAGTAGTTGAAAATAAACGGGTGTACTAGAACAAATGTCCCTCTCAATGATTTTGGAATATCTCGTCGAAATTATGACGCAGATATTTGTGATTTCTTTTTCAAAAGATAACTCATGCAATTCTCTACGAAACCTTATGAAAACTTCTGCTTCAAAGTGGCACACTTTCTTTTCAATCATTTTCATATAAAAAGAATAAATAGACCATTTTTTAGTTCATAAAAAGTTCTATTGATTTAACGAATATCTGTTCTGGCATATTATGCATCTACTCCAAAAGAATCTTGTCATTATTCCCTTTCATCCGCGTTCTAAGTATCTTTCATTTAAGATCATTGCAATTTCAGTTTTTTTTCTCATAAATGAAAAATTCTTATACTTTCAGGTTTATTATTAAGTTGAAGGAAAACGTTTTATCCATTATATCGCTACAAGCAGAATACTACGAAATGTTTTCCTGAAGTGTACAACAAGAACAATCGATGATTCCAACCCATGTGTCGTAGAAAATCGACCGTTGGGGTATCGAACTAGTACCTAAACATCATCTTTTACGTACAGTTACGAAGAGTATATCCGAAAGCACAGAGCATTTGCATTCGAATTGGGTTACTTACCTATGATTTTCTAGAAAAGAAAGACTTAAATAGCTGCGTCGTAATTCCAGCGAGCTATTCTAAAAAAAACTGAGAGATCCATTTATTTCTACTACATTCGTTATTTTTCACAATAGGATATCAGTTGATTTCAAAGTAATTTGAATGAATTTAAAGCGAAGCAGAAAAAAAACAATCTGATTTAGATATGTGTGACAATGAACAAATTATTGTCAACGGAAAATTTCCAAGGAATAGTAGGTCGTGAATCTTTTTACTTCCAGAAAAGTCGACAAGAAATGAGTTGAGAGTGAAATCAAGTGGTTGAAATTTGAATTGACAATCCCGACTTGGTCAAACGAAAACCAAAGGGAAATAAAGTCGTTAGAATTCTTTCTATCACTATGAACACATTTCTGCAATCATTATCTTGTTAACAGATGCAAAGATCGAAAAGGAGTTGATTATTGTTTTGATAGATGTAATCCATTGAATAATCATTAAAACTCGGTTTCTTTCCTATAAATTATTCATTGTATTATTGGTCGCGTAGGTAACATTCATTAAATATCTCCAACAGGAAAAATAAGCTGATGACTACCGAAAATCCTGAATAAATAAATTATTCATAAATAAATGAGAAACTTATAGTGATCTTCTTTTTAAAAGAGTCAAGGAAGAAGTGTGCAAATGTTTATCTATCTCAATTCGGAAGTTTGAATGAAATGAAAAATTCAAAATAAGTTTAATTAATTAATTTTTATGTCATTCAGCAAATTACAACGAATACTAAAAGCAAAGATTGAGAGTAAAATGTGAAAAATTTTAGTTATTGAACACATTTACAATATTAGAGAAGTATAGTTTTATTCGCGTTTTATAGCATCAATCGATCCTCTATTCAATGTTCCAAATGGAAAAACATCGGATTTTAGGATTCTGTCATCTACGGTTCTGATTAATATGTAATACAACAAAAGTCACATTCAATAAGAAATTAAAGAGACAAATGTCCTTTAACGAATTAGAATATTATATGAATACGAGCATTGTCAGACAGATACCGACAAAGTAGAGTATCCAGCCAGATCCATATCTTGAAATAGAACATGCTGCCAACGGATTTATTTTCTGCAGCGATGGATTTTCATACGCACTTGGAAACCATGTGTGAGCAACGCCATCAAGAATAATTGCAATACCGTTAGCCAGTGTCAGTGCGGCTAGTGTCTCTTGTGAATTAAGAGAAAACACGGCTTCAGTAATGCGTATTAGAGCGTAAACGGCCGGCACTGTAGCAACCATCGTAAGACTTCGACTTGGATGGGTACGAAATATAAATGGTCCTCCATAGCGAATTGCCATTACACTCACACCCCAGCAAAAAGTACTATAGCCCACTAGTCCGCATATTTTTGCTAAGCTTAAGCTGTGTAAAGCCATCTGTTCAAATAACCAAAATCGAAGTTTCGAAGTGAATGCTGTTGTATTTTTGGTGACTATCTACAAGCATTATCATTATAAAATAGGATATTTGATAATATTTATTTTCAACTAAATGGTGTCATAGAATAAGAATATTTGACAGAGAAAGCAAAAGTGTATTTGCTTTTATTTTATTGAGTAATCTTTCTCATATGTCATCAATAGCGTCATCACATTAGATATCCCTGTGCACTATCAATCATACAAATAAACATAATTTCTTATTATGATGAAAATAATCGAAATGAAAATCTAATTGAAAAGTTTTACTTTATTTTCTTTGAAAATATTATCTGGTTTTATCTCAGACATATACATCTCAACAAAATCCTGGGCATCTCATGTAAATATGCTCGTGGAGTGTTCTGATTCATTCGGTTCATATATAAATTGTACGATTTATGAATGATGGCATGTTTCACGATCACTCTTCTCTACTCATAAAATGGAACAAATGAGGAATGTTATATATTCAACAGGCTTTTGAAAACTTTCACAATTCATTGTAATAACTTTCACCGAGCTGAAAATCTTATCTTCCTAATTTTCTCTACTACAAGTCTGCACTACTGTGGACAGAAAGAAAAAAAACACACTCTTGTCAACAAATGTCAAATCAAATATATAGAAGGAAAACAGCAACAGAGTCAAGCTTCAAGTCCAACAAGAGAAAGAAAAAAGAATTGGTTAGATTCTCGAGTGGAGCAATCAAATACATTGAGCATTTAGTAGTTAGTTTAGTTGAGAAAGATATAAAAAAAAAGATGTCACTCATATTACATGTCTATCGATGGAACGCGGCATGACTCTTGTACACATCAATACTACGATCTAGGATAGACTAGACATGTGAAAAACTGCTAGGATGATGTTTCAACATATATGTATAGATGATTCTTCAAGACAATATTATAAATGAACAGAAGTTGGTATTTTTACAATATCTGTTTTTTTCCTGCGTGCCACATGCTTTAATTCTTTGGCATATTCGACAATCAATCGATTTAAAACTGTGTTTAATCTTTGCAAAAGCTCATCCTTCGTGAATAAATAAAACTTCTTGGGTATCAGATGACTTTGTGGTTTAAAGACATCTAAAATAATTGTATTCGAAATCGTGAAAATGTCATTTCATTTTCGTATATACTCGAAAGTTATATCTGACATAGGTTGAATTGTTTTACTGAAATCTTGATAAATCATATGAACAGAGTATAAAAAAAACAAGTTTCTTACAATGAACTAGGAATCGCTATCGAGATAATATTTATAAGAAGCATTAATTATATGTTGACTTCTTTTTCTTGGAATTTCAAGAAATTTCCCGCATTTCGAAGAATTCAGTCACAGTTTCTCCTTAAACATTATATGAGATAATAATAACATTCGTTGAGTCCAAAGGTATTTCACATGTTGGTATTGAATATAAACGCATGTAATCGAAAGAAAAAATTTGAGAAAATGCCTAACCAAAATTGATTATGACATTGTTTGAGAAAAGATCTGTTTGAGGACAGAAAAGCAAACAAAGTTGTGTTTCAATCTAGGAAAGTACGACTGATTTTAATTGGCACTTCCAGAGAAAATATCACCAATTCTATTCAACACAGAAAGTAACTGAGGTTGGTCTAACGGCAACGATTGAAAAGGTTCCAGTTACATCGAGGAAGCATTGTTGTTACAATCACAACGTATTTCGCTGGTTCATCCGATGAGATGGTTAAAACTAAAAGGAATTGGCATTGTCCTGCATCACCATCATTTCCTTGCATTAAATTTTCAGCTGGAGTAGAAGAATGAAATGTGTGTGGATGTGGGGTGTGGGACTGCATCTTCTTGATTGTACACCCACATCCACACCCACAAAATTCACTCCTTTCTATTCTATTATACCCTGCATTTAGAAACGATATTGTCTTTTTTAGTTATTTACTTCGCTCTAACAAGAAAACATTCCCAGGTGTCGGAACGTTTTTCAGTCGAGGTTTCGCGCATCTTGTAGTCCTTAGTGAACTATGTCTACCATAAAAAAAGTTTGGATTTCTGGCATATGCTTACCGAAATATCGACTTTTTAGTAAATTTTCTCTATAGTGTCCCAGTTTTGCAGCAAAGCTATATTCTTGAATTTTGATCTGAAACTTTGTGTACATAAATGCCTCAGCTAGACTAGCTTCTGTAAAAAATTCAGAACTTTTCGACAAAGTCTCTTCGAGATAAGAACCGTTGTATGTAAGCTAGTCTAGCTGAGGCCTTTATATACGCGAAGTTTCAGATCAAAATTCAAAAATATAGCTTTGCTGCAAAACTGGGACACTATAGAGAAAATTGACTAAAAACTCGATATCTCGGCAAGAATATGCCAGAAACCCAAACTTTTTTTTATGGTAGACATAGTTCACTAAGGACTACAATATGCACGAAACCCCGACTGAAAAGAGTTCCAACACCTGGGAATGTTCCCTTGTTAGCCAGTGAATGAATGAATAACACCTATTTTTTCTAATCATAATGTAAAAACTCGATCATTTCAACTAAAGAAAAAACGAAAGTTCGACTCTAAGAAAAGTCTTCATGTTTATATTTAACTGATAAATGATACTTTAAAAGAATGGAAACTTTCGACCTCTACTATATAAATAAAAACGACATAGAATGTTTATATAATTTTATTTTTCTCATAGATCAAATTGATAAGAGTCTCGAGAGTAAAATAATTTTTTCATAAATGCTCGATATTTATATAGATATTAAGTAGATTGAGCAATTAAAATATTTTTCATAAGATTTAAATTTAACATAATCAATGATTATTTATATTCTTCTTCTTCAATATTTTCATGAATAAAACTATATATTATATTAAGAATTTAATTCGGATATCTAATCTATCAATTGAAATAAATTGTTTTATTCAAATTTATATTCAAATTTTGACATGTAAATTGACATGATCTTTATTAGAATACAAAAAATAGTAAGAAAAAAATCGGTGATTTTTTTTTCTAAAGAAACATTCTTTACGATTATTCTTCGTTTCTTATTCAAAATAATGTGTCTGTTAGATAATCATAATTAATCAATGGGAAAATCCTACCGATAGTGACATCACAATAATTTCTTGTTAATGCAATATCGACTCATTTGAAACGTCTGTTTTATGCATGAATACATACGTGTAATAATAATATAAAGAAACGAAAACAAAAATCGAAGGAGAGTAATACAAGTCAACTCATTGCTAAACTAAGTAAAAACATCACTTATTGATCGAACATCTTATTTAAACAAGGTATGAATTGATGAAGACTTTTCTAGAGATTTTTTTTTCAAATTATTCAAGTGACATTCTGATGAAATTATGTATAGATTATCTAAAAGGACCATTTCTATTTTTATGTATTTTCAATTAGATTTGTTTATTGTTGATAAATTCTTGTTGAATTATGTATTATTATCGGTAATGAAGGTTTTTTTTATGTAAGACAGAAAAAAATGAAATTTCTCATTTTCGTTCGATTATATACTAATTCAATGGTATCTCAAAGATGAAAATATTTATTTAGCATTTTATTCGTCACATAAACATGTTTATTTATTGCTAAATCACCTTGAAACTATACATTAGACTCTTTCTTTTCGACCAGCATTTCACTAGAAAAACGAGTCAACAAATATTTATTATTTTGTCCTATATCATCTCAAACCGTAAAATCGAATATGATCGATCATAACTAATTTTTTTTTATGTTTTACTAAGTAAGAATGTGTACTTATATGTTCGTCATCTTTTAAGTTCAATATTTTGCTCAAACATATTATTGTCTCGACTGAATGGAGGGTCATATGAAATAAAACGAGTTTGTATATTTGTAAGCACGTGTTGAATCAGTTGCACACATATTAAGAACATAGGAATTTTTATAATGTTTTACTGAAAGTAATCGAGCTCGAGGAATTCAAATCTGTTATTGGTTTTTCGAAATTCTGAGTTTGATTCTTATCATCAAGGAAAAGATTTTTCATGAAAATATTGATTCTTACTCCACTGAAAGGAGGGTCATACGGAAGAATATTAAACAAGATTGTATGTATGAAAGCA